>PVJI01012373.1:8006-52005 GCA_004026765.1 Micronycteris hirsuta | reverse complement strand
TCTAACAATAGCCAGAGGGGAGGGGGGAGGAGACTGTGGGGAGAAGGGTTTTCAGGAACCACTATAGAGGACACATGGACAGAACCAAGGGGGAGGGTGGAGGCAGGGGAGGGAGGTGGGTTTGGAGGGGGTGGGGGAAGGGGAGGGGAGAGGATGCAGACAACTGTAACTGAACAACAATAAAGTAATAAAAAAAATAATATATATTTAATTGCTTTAACAATAGAGAAGAAGAGAGATAGACATCAGTATTTTTCCACCTCTACCTCTCAGCATTGCATTTCTCTGTTAGTTTGGTTTTCTCTGATTGCTAATGGACTTCTTCATTGAGAAAAGAGACATGGGTGGATGCACAGTAGCTACAGGCTTCTATCTATTGTGGCTAAAGGTAGGTGGAGATGTGTAATCAGAACTGCCATGAAACACATATGGAGTTTGACTGCTCTTACCAGAAAATGAGAGACAGACAACAAACAAAATCATTAGGTGTCAACTGTAGGTCTACAGATATTAAAAGGACTAACAATTTTTATGACAATTGGTCAGGGCTGCTCCTGCTAAGAGAAAATCAAGACTCTTAATTAAGCTAAGTTGACTTCTCTGGTAAATTTAAATACATTCTGTAACCTGAAACTGAGCAAACAAAAGGAAATGAGAATGAGAATTGTTGGTCTTCTATTATGTATGTAAAGAAAAAATAAAAAAGATTTTGATTTTTGATAGTGCCCTATATTTTTAGAAGTCAGCATGAATGACCTCAGTAATGTGAATAGACATTTATTTTATTATAAATGTATTGTTTATATTTTCAGGTGTTTAACTTTTTCAAGCTTTATCTGTTGATCTGGTTGGACAAAGTGAAGAGCATAATTGAGTTGATCAGTGAAACAAGAGTGATATCTTGTGTGAATTTGGGGTTGTCATAGCTAATGTGGTAACCTAAATACATTTGAAAACTTCTGGTGGAATATTCAAAGTCTAAATAAATTACCTAGATATTTCTGAGGATTGAGGAAGCTTTCTTACTGAAATTGGAAATAACTGTTACCACCATAAATATGTCCACAAATTAAGTATTTCACATTTTTTCTATACAAACATTTTATACATAAGTATAGTAATTTCTCTACCTATAGTATTACTTCTTTAAAAATATTTTATTTATTTATTAGACAGAATGGAAGGGAAGGAGAAATAGAGGGAGAGAAACATCAATGTGTGGTTGCCTCTTGTGCATCTCCCACCAGGGACCTGGCCTGCAACCCAGCCATATGCCCTGACTGGGAATTGAACTGGTGACCCTTTGATTCGCAGACCAGGGCTCAGTCCACTGAGCCACACCAGCCAGGTCTTATTGCTTCTTTTTAAAGTCAAAATTTCCAAGATTCTACAGGGAAATGTGTGGTATTAACATGAATATAAATCAAGATTTCTTTGATTGATAAACACACATGCTGCTTAGAAAAGAAAGCAAAGAAAGCCATTCTGTTATGCACCTATTAACATTATACCCATAAAGTTATTGCAAAATGGGTGTCCAAATTTACCACGAACCATTGGTGCAGCATATCTTGTCATGATGAAAAGCACAGATCACTAATCTGTTCATGAACTATTAACATTTATTTGGGAAATGATTAGTAAATTTTAGTACTAACTAGGTGTTCACAACCGCCCATTTCTTATCATCTATTTTGTCTTGACCAAACTTTAGTCAGTTACATCGTATGCCCACAGGCCCTTGAAATTTATGTCCTCCCCAAGCCTGAGCAAGTACTAAAATAATGAATATGCCCTCTAATGACCTTATTCCTGACATTGACTGACCATAAGAAGATATATTTCCTGTCAAGTCATGCAGATTATGCATTCTGCTTACACTTTCTCTTTTGCTCAATTTCCTGTTAACTTACTTTATTTATAGATTTTATTTATTTATTTTTAGAAAGAGAGGAACGGAGGGAGAAAGAGAGGGAGGGAAACATCAATGTGTGGTTGCTTCTGGTGCGGCCCCTACCAGAGACCTGGCCCACAACCCAGGCATGTGCCCTGACTGAGAATCAAACCAACAACTATTTGGTTCACAGGCTGGCACTCAATACACTGAGCCACACCAGCCAGGGCCTGTTAATTTATTTTTATCTATGACAGAAAAGCAATTTTTTAGTTTAATTTGAGATACTTGCAATTTCTGAGTTAGGAGTGTTCATCCTACTCAAATGTCTCATTGTATCAAGTCTCACCTCATATACATTAGCCTTCATTGGAAAAATATCTGTAGCAAAGACAAACACATATACATCCAATGGTATATTATCTTACACAAGACTTCAAAATAAATGATATTTTAAAGTTGATGATACTCATTTTTTGTCATGATTTATTATGCATATACAAAAAAGTGTTGTGCATCTTCAATGTTCTGGTTTCATCAAATGCAGAACTTTGCAAAAAATTTAATGACTACTTTTATATCATTATAATTAGAGACAAAGACTATCAGTTAATTTAAAACATGGTTGTCACCCTGGCTGGTGTGGCTCAGTGGATTGAGCACTGGCGAGTCAACCAAAAGGTCGCTGGCTCAATTCCCAGTCAGGGCACATGCCTGAGTTGCAGGCCAGGTCCCTAGTTGGGGGCCATGTATCTCTTGCACATTGATGTTTCTCATCCTCTCTTTCTCTGTCCCTTTCCATCTCTCTAAAAATAAATAAAATCTTAAAAAGAAACATGGATACGAATTAAAGATTTGGATGATCTTTTTTCTTTCAAAGATATATCTCACATTATTTTCATGGCTATTTCAAATTCAAGAAAAAGTAATTAGAAGAGAAAGTAATTCATTTTACAGTGATAATATATACATAATATTTGATAGAGAAGCATGTGTTAAAGAACATACTCAGTTATGCAACATGATTGATTCAAAACAAGATGAGATATTCTATTTACATGAAATAGAAATTGTAGTTGTCAAAATTCACACTTTAACAAGGCCAGCTGACTTTTTATAGAGAGCTTTCAGGGCCATTTGTTCCTGTGATAACTACCGACCACTCAGCTTTGCTGTTGTAGCCATCACTATTGCATAAATAAAAGAGCATGGATATATTTCAATAAACATAGATTTGTGTTTATAGAAATTTGAACTTTACATAATTGTAAATGTCACAAATGTCACTGTTTTTTCTTTTCAATCATTTAAATAAGCAAAACTTATTCTTGGCTCCTCGGCTTTCTCTATATCAGATGGCAGGCCAGCTTTTCTGGGGAGGCCTATTTCTCTGACTCTGTTTTGGAGAAATGAAACAGAATATATGTGATGAAGCTGCTATAAAATATATTTTAAGAAACAAACCATCAGAACAGTGTGTACTCACTCTCTTTTCCACCCATCATCAAAGGGATTTGAAAAATGTCTGAGCCATTACAGGATAAGATTACAGGATAAATTAGTGGCCTGCAGTTTGGTTGACAGATAAAATAATTTCAGATAAAAATCAAATAAATATCAGTTAATTATACATAAACGAAATATTGCATAGGTCGTACTTACAGTAATATAACCTAACTGTGTCTCTTTTTTTCCCTCTTGAATTTAGCAATCTTACTTGAAACAATGTTTAACTTTTAATGTAGTTGTGTTCTTTACATTTTGGTGGAATCTTGTTCAAAGTAAATTTAAAATCTCTCAAATTTTTCAATGAATGAACTGAAAAAAAACCTTCAGAAACAGAAGATCTTTAAAAAAGCTTGCAAATAGGCCATTAATACTTATCCATATAATAGCAAACTAGAAACAGCAATAATTTAAATATCTACAGTTGAACTTGGAAATAATTTTTTACTGAAGTTTCTATTTTTAATTGTATATTTATACTCAATACTGGAATTAAATCAACTGGAAAAAAACTATGACTTAGTAGCATTTAATTTTATTATAAAATCAAAATCATTACAGAGACAAATTATGTGGTGAGTTTTGACTTTCAACTATGTATTATCAAGAAAGATGCTGACTTGACTGGTGTGGCTCAATTGGTTGGAGTGTCATCGGTAAACCAAAAGGTCACAGGTTCAACTTCCTGTCAGGGCACATGCTTAGGTCATGGTTTATTCCTGGGTCAGGCTGTGTTCAAGAGGCAACCTATCATTTCTCTTCCATATCACGGCATCTTTCCCTTCCTTCCCCATCTGTCTAAAATCAATAAGCATGTCCTTGGATGAGGATTAAAAACAAAAATAAAGAAAAGAAAAGAAAAATGCTCAGCATGGAGGCATAATGTAGTAACTTTTGAAATATTTAGACTAAGATTTTATACATTTCAATACAAAAATTAGAATTATGTTTACCACCCTTATAATAGATTTTGTTCTGAACATATTGGTACCTGAACACTTGAGAGAAAAGAATGTATTTTTTAAAACAATAATGGTCCTAATAAAATTAATTGAAAATGTCAACAATTTTATATGTATTAGCCATACAAAAACTTTGAAAAAAATTATGAATAGTGCTATGGAAATACAAAAATTAGCAGACTATATTGAAAGTACAATTTTCTGAAAATGTCAGTACAAAACACTGACACATTTTACTAAGAATCTGAAAACAAATACGTGGATATATTAGAAAAATAATCATTCTGTTTTTTTATTTTTAATAATTATAAAATTAATATTAAATATTTAAACTGTACCTGTCACTAATTTTTTCAGTTTTATAACTAACTTTCATGGGATATCATATGGCCACCTAACCTCCAAACCACCCATATCATCTTTACCTCTTCTATGGTGATAATCTTGACCAAGATGCAATGGCTCTTTCTCAGTACCACTCTGTCCAGAAGATGCATTTTATTTATTTATCTGATTCCCAGTCACTCTCACTAGATTAAGAGAATAGAAGATATATTTTATTCATAATTTTATTTCTAGCTCATAAAATAACATATGCAATATTTCTCTGTATGTGTTTATTGAATTGAACTTGAGTCTAGAAATGGAATTATTAAGTCTTGGATTTTCCCTGTAAATTTATTTACTATTTAAGTTTTAAGTTGGAGGTTGCACATCTTTGCTTTTGGTGCAATAACAAGCTTACGTTACTGGAGATATATCAGATATTTCCTTTGCATTTTCCCACATGAAAAATAAGATATATCAGATATTTCCTTTGCATTTTCCCACATGAAAAATAAAAAATTGTGGTTGTCAGAAATGGCTGTATACCTTGAAATATTCTGGGTAGCACTTCTCAACTTGAAGCATTAAAAAAGATCAGGTTATTTTTTCTCCTCCTAACCTTTATTTTTAGTTAAATTTATTCAGGTGACATTGGTTAATAAAATTATATAGATTTCAAGTCTACAATTCTATGATACATCATCTTTACATTGCTTTGTGTGCTCACCACCCCAAGTCCAATCTCCTCCTGTCACCATATATTTGATCCCCTTTACCCTTTACTATCCCCCCACCTCCTTCCCTCTGGTAACCACAGTATGTTTGTCTGTGTCAATGAGTTTTTGTTTTTCTTGTGTTCACTTATTGCTTTCAGTTTTATATGCCACATGAGTGAAATCCTATGGTTCTCATCTTTTTCTGAATTATTTCACTTAGCATGATATTCTCCAGATTCATCCATGTTGTCACAAATAGCAGTATTTCATCTTTTATTATGACTGAAAAGTACTCCATTGTATATTTCCACAACATCTTCATCCAATCATTAAGGGATGCTAGTTTTTCCCATGTCTTGGCCACCATGAATAATGCTGAAATGAACATAGGTGTTTTTTTAAAGTTTATCATTTCAAAAAATAGAAAATTTCGGTTTTTTAATTAAAAATCTGCCTACGCCCAAAATACTTTTTTAATTTTCTTACTATAAAGATCCTATTTTAAAACTAAAAATTATGTGTTTATCAGTAGTGAAGTAATACAAGTAAAAATGTGTTTGTAGCTTCTTTGCTTTAAGCTAGAGCCTTTCTTATGTGATTTCATATTTTCTTGTATATACCTGTGTGCATGTATACATATATGTATACATATATACATATTACATATCTACATATACATATATTATACACACACACACTCTCTCTTTGAAAAATTACTGCTCATATTGTATGAAATTACTATTTGGCCCATACTTAAGTTCAGCTGTTTACCATCATTTAGATGACATGGAATGATGATGGTATTTAGACATATACATTGTCTGTTAAAAGGAAAGAGAAGTTTTACAGAAAATTAATGAATTAAATTAACAATCTAATTAAAGTAAACATAAGTATAAAAAGTTTAATTAGACCATAGTACTAGAACATAAAAAATTATGTGCATTTAAACACACATCTTAAATCTTTTACTTGCCTGTCTATATATTATAGTTTCCTGGAAATTAATATTTCTAATATATACCTATTTAATAGAAAAGATGTAAGAAAGAGTAATATCAATGGGGAAGTCTATTTTACATTCATTAAAAAGCTTTTATTTAGTAGCACTTACTGATAAACCAGAACTTAATTAACAAAGTTAATGATTATATATTACAATAGCATTTATTGTTCTTATATGAAATGAATTAATTTGCATTACATTATAGTCATTTCATTCAGTATTTTATATCATTCTTAAACAAACATATTTATAAAAATATTTTATCCTCATTTTGTACATGAGAACGAAAGGTATAAAAGTTGTTCTTACATAGATTTTAATTTTAGATACTAAAGCTCAGTTCTTGTCTTCCTCACAAATGCATTTTATATATTATTGTTCTGAGGTAAAAGCTAAAATTTTAATTGGATATATCGAGATTAATTGTCATAGAATGAAGGAATATAAATTATCTTGAGATATAGTACATGATATAAACTAAATTGGCTTTTAAAAAGGATTATGAGGGGTTTTTTTTGTTCTTTAGTACACTCTTAAAATTATATGCATGTTTTTATGTTCTATTATAATTTCTTCAGGATTTTTACCTATATATAGCAATGTGTTTGCTATATATTGGAAGAAAAGCAGGTACTTATTAGAAATACTACTTTACCAGATAAAGCACACTTAAAATTGAAATATACAAAATTTATTTGCATGTTTCTTTGTCTTTTTTATTAAAACACTGCAATTTCTTAGTCTTCTAATGAAAATGGGTCCTACTAAACCTCTTGGGTTACATACTTTCAGAAAGCAATCAGATGCTCAATTATTGTGTCAGTTCCATAGGGAAAAGGTTTTCTTTGGTAAAATTAGCTCTTTTTTGCCCTGTGTATATATGACCTGAAGGACATAATAAATAATATTAACAATTTCTTCTTTGGATCCTGAGGGTCCACTCCTCAAAATTGTGTTTCCATTTTAGAAAAAAATATATTTTCTTTATTTTAGGTGGCTGAAAAATATGTCAATTTAATTACTATCAGCAGAATAGGCAATCACAACAATTACAATGTGCTTCAATTTTATGTCAAAGTTAATCTAAAACCTTTTCAAATGAAAAAAATAGTCTTTAAAACATTGTTTGTTTAGGGACAATAAGCATAGCAAAACTTAATATACATGTAATTGTTGGTTTTATAAGTTAGTAACTACTTTTTACAGAACTGAAGTTCTGTCTATGCATTAGTTATGTGTGTATACACTGACAATTATAACACAATAATTTCTTCAGCATATTTTAGTCATTGTTGAGTGTATTAGCAGCCTCTCAAGAAGTATCTCATGCCTAATAGTAGTTAAATGATTATAGTTCAAATTAATTTTTTGTTAGTAGAATAGTCTTTCTTAATTTCTACTGTCATCTCTTTTTAATTTCAAATAAAATCAATAAAAACATTTCTTTAAATCACTGATTCTAGAATGGGTAAAAAAACATCCTCTGAAGAGTCAAAGTTATTTCTTCCTTCTCATGCAGAATAATGAAAAGGTTAATAGCAAATACCTTTCTGTCATTAATGTTAGTAATTGGTGATTTATTCATCATAATAGGTGATTTACTATAAGAGTCATCATAAGTACTTTTGAAGTGAAGTTTATTTGGTATATTAACACAGATCTGTCTCAGTCATATTTTGTCTTTAAAATATTTGGAGCCCATTTTTAATTTGCAATTCAAGTTGTAATTGGTGGTGGAAAATTAGGTTCAATAAGTAATCCTCTAAATGACATTTTCATTTCTTCGTTTTTTTAAATTATAGTAAATTATCAACAAAAATATTTATCACAGGAAGACATGGTAGGGTGAAGCAATAAAGTTTTTTAGCACAATATTTTCTTTGTTTAAAAAAATGCTAGGTTATGTTCTAAGAGTAGAATGATTTTACAACCTTCTCCTAAATTTTCAGAAATAAATTAGGTGATTCACATTTAATGTGAAACAGGTTTTATTTCTCACTAACTATTTCATAGGGTGTCAAGATTAATGTGACTTTGAAAGAGAGATACAGTATGGATACAGGATATTTAAGAACAATAATAGCCTATATATAGTTATTATGATATTATTGGCTATAAGATTGAATGGTAACTGTAATTGAATAAAATAAAAAAATATATAGTTTCATGCATTTAAAGTAAAAATCAAGTTATACAGTAATAATGCCAAGACCAAATAAATAAAAAAGAATATAGAAGAGGAAAGATGGTGGCAAGATAGATAGGAGCAGAGTCTACTTCCCCCTGAGCATGGGTGAAACACCTAACTGATCTTCTGAGAAACAGAGCGAAGCCACTGGTGAAGCCACTATGGAAAACAGTATGGAATTTCCTCAGAAAACTAAAACTGAAACTACCTTTTGACCCAGCAATTCCACTCCTGGGATTATACCCTAAGAACCCTGAAACACCAATCCAAAAGAATCTGTGCACTCCAATGTTCATAGTAGCACAATTTACAATTACCATGTGCTGAAAACAACCTAAGTGCCCATCAGCAAATAAGTGGATCAAGAAACTGTGGTACATTTACACAATGGAATTCTACGCATCAGAGAGAAAGAAGGAGCTTATACGCTTTGTGACAGCATGGATGGAACTGGAGAGCATTATGCTAAGTGAAATAAGAAAGGCAGTGAGGGACAAATACCATATGATCTCACCTTTAACTGGAACATAATCAACAGAAGAAAAAAGTAAGCTAAATATAACTAGAGACACTGAAATTAAGAACAATCTAACAATAGCCAGAGGGGAGGGGAAGGGGATTGTGGGGAGAAGGTTTT
Source organism: Micronycteris hirsuta (assembly GCA_004026765.1). Taxonomy (NCBI): domain Eukaryota; kingdom Metazoa; phylum Chordata; class Mammalia; order Chiroptera; family Phyllostomidae; genus Micronycteris; species Micronycteris hirsuta. The sequence continues at coordinate 42,769 of PVJI01012373.1, read as the reverse complement.
TCAGGAACTACTATGAAGGACACATGGACAAAACCAAGGGGAAGGGTGGAAGCAAGGGAGGGAGGTGGGTTTGGATGGCATGGGGGGAGGGGAGGGGAGAAAATGCAGACAACTATAATTGAAGAACAATAAATTAATTTTAAAAAGAATATAATAGCACTGTATCTTCATAGAAAATTCAATAGTTTGCCTGAAATTGATCTAATTTTCTAGAAGAAAATACATTTCTCTGGAATCAAATAAGTCAGGTTACAGTTAGTCATCACCATCACCATCAGCAAGGAAGAAAACCCAGCAGGTTTTGTGCTAGATACAATTTACATATATATTAGCAAATACAAATGGAATTCTTCATGAAGTCAAAACTCTGATGTGTAAGACTAATGATTTAAATAAGACAGTTTCTTGTGTCCCTTGACAGACATTGCTTGAGGTATTCAATATGACAAATTAAGCTCTGACAATATTATTAGAACCTCCCAACTGGTTCCCTATAGGGAAAAACGTTCCATCAGTCAGTCAGTGAATACAAAAATGAGTGATCAAAGAATGGTTACTATTAATAATTTACTGTGAAGGTGAAAACTCAAAAATGCCTTGTGTGGAAATTTGTAGTATGCTAAACATTATTATAAGAATTTGTGTGTATCCCCTCAGTTATTCTATCTTATTTAACTATGAGGAATATGTTATCATTATGCCTAATTTTAAGGGTGGACATACTTAGTTAAGGATGTTTTGTTTGCTTGATTTGTCAAAGGAATAGACAAAATTAAGTACCCTAATCCTAGAGTTTCTCTTCTTAACATCCAACTTATTTTAAATTTATTTTACATTTTTATTTATTGTTCACTTACAGTGGCCCTGCATTATCCCCAATTGCTCACTCCCACTGTTCATCCCCCCAATCGCTCATGCTTATGAGTCATTTATTTGTGTTCCTTTTCTAACACCTAATGTTTAATTAACCAGAGAGAAAACCAAATATATTTATGTCAGGAAGATTTTTAAAAATATGATTATCCAAATGAAAATATATTACATGTTATGCTTTTCATTACATCCAGATAGTGTGATATAGAGCTTAAATCCTCAGCTGATTTCACTAATCCATTACTAGAAATAAAGCAGTTTCAAAGACTGATTCAAGATCAGTGATTATTGTACAACCATTCCTGCAGGTTTAATACTGTAAACAACTGTATCTCCTTCAACAGAACAAATAAATGACAACAATCAGACTGATGTTTCCCAGATGTGTATGTGGAGGAGTGAAAGATTTGGTGAAAAAGTTGAAAAAATCAAGAAGTACAAACTGGTAGATATAGAATACTTATGGGGATGTAAATTATAGCACAAGAAGTATAGTCAACAATATCATAGTAACTATACATGGAGTTCAGGAGGATACTTGAAATGTTGGGTGAACCACTTTGTAATGTATATGAAGGCCATTTACTATACTGTACAGCTGAAACAAATGCAGAATAACACTGAATGTAAACTGTAATTGAAAAAAATTTAAACGTCAAAATAAAGAAGAAACTAATAAACTCTATACCTTGCAAACTGTTTTAGATAATAAAAAAAGAAAAAAAAAAAACTGAGGGGTTTTTCCCATGCATGTGTTATTGAGTTCTCCCTGCCTTCTAATTTTAGTTAATAAAAAAAAAAAAAGCATACAAAACAGAGTTATTTACAATAGGCAAGTGCTGTAAACAACCTAAGTGCCCATCAGTAAATGGATCAAAAAAATGTGATGCATTTACACAATGGAATACTACTCAGCAGAAAGAAGGAGTTTCTACCCTTCACAATAGCATGGATGGAACTGGAGAGGATTATGCTAAGTGAAATAATCCAGATAGTGATATACAAATACCATATGATCTTACCTATAAGTGGAACCTAATCAACAAAACAAACAAATGAGTAAAAAAGAAGCAGAGACATGGAAAAAAAGAACAAACTGACAGTGACCAGAGGGGAAGGGGGAGGGGGATAATGGAGGAAAGAAGGGGAATGTATACAAAAGACCCATGGACAAGGACAATGGGTGAGGATTGTCTTCAGGTGCAGGGTCGGATGGGGCAGAGGAGAGCAACAGGGGAAAATGGGGACAACTGTAACTGAATAACAATTAAAAAATAAATTAAAAAAGAGTATTTTAAATTGACAACCAAGAATATGTATTACATAATTCAAGGAAATCACTGATATTTATCCCCATTTAGTCTCTTGTCTTAGTGTTTTATTTTTATGATATGGGTTATAAGTTTATAAATATGTGGCAACATGTAAGCAGGGACTTGTCTTATTTACAAATATCTCCAACCCTCATCAGGTAACTTCTAACTTGTAATACTCCATAATGTTTGTTGAATAAAAGAATTACAGCAGTGGTCTATTTCTAATACACTTGTTAAGAATTTAACAAGCAAGTGAGAAATATGTGATTTTAGTCTTTCTGACATATTTGAATTTTTAAAACAAAAATTTCAATGTCACAAATAATTTCATTTTCATAAATAATTAAATTTAAAAACAAAAACTGATTTCATAATAATTGAATTTTAATAACAAAAACCGATTTCCTTAAAAATTTCAATTTAAATGATTGCAAATAATTCAAGGGATTATCTTTACAAAATTATATTTCCTAATTAATATACTTAATTTTATTTACTTGATTTGAAAGAATTTTAAAGTAAAAAGAAAACATTCATGTTTAAATTGAAGGTCATTGAATGGTTATTTATATGCATTCAAAGGAGTAAAATATTTTAACTTTATTAATAACCCTTGAGTACATGTGTTTTAACTTTTTTTTAGAATGAAGTTTATTTTTATACAATAGAGTTAGTTTTACAGAAAAGCTTCAGGAGTAATTCAGAGTTCTCATATATATCATACCAACTTTCTCCTATTATAAACCTCATACTGCATTACATTTGCTATAAATAATGATATTGAATAATTATTATATCATTGATTCATTATTCATGTTAACTGAAATCCACACTTCATTTATTTCTTTTGACCTTTCCTAATGCCATTTTTACATTATAGGACATTTTTAGTGTTGCCCTTTAAATGCATTTTAATATACTTCTTCAGTTTGGAGTAATTTTAGATTTATAGAAAATTTGTGATGATAATATAGAGATGCTTTATATTCCCCCACCCGTTACCCTTGTGTTAGTATCTTATGTTATCATGGCAACTGTCAACACTAAGAATTAGTATATTATTATTAACTAAATTTCAGACATTATTTAGATTTTACCAGTTTTTAAACTAATGTTATTTTTTTTCTTGTTGGGTCCATGAAGAACCAATATATTGCAATTTTCATGTCACTTTAGTCTTCTTTAGTTTCTCTGGATTTCTTCTTTTTTTTTTTCTTCATAACCTTGAGAGTTTTGATTAGTACTAGTTAGTTATTTTATTTAATATCCCTCAATTTGAGTTTTCTCATATTTTTTCCCTCATGTTAAGATGAAGGAGGTGAGTTCTAGGGAGGAATAGCACAGAAATGAAGTTTCTTCCTCTTCCTATCACATTAGGAGAAACATAAAAACACCATAACTTATCACTGCTTATGTTATTCTCGATCGTGTAGTTAAGTTAGGGTCTTCCAGATTTCACACTGTGAGGTTACAAAATTTTCCTTTCTTTATTCTATTATTTGTAAGTGAATCACTAAGTTCAGTACATTCTCCAAAAAAGATAAGATATAAAGCTCCATTTTCAAGAGGTGGGGTTATCTATGCATGTATATTTATTTTGTACTTTGCACTATACCCCATACCACATTATTTATTTTGTTGCTCATATTTTTTCAGCTTGGGCCAAGTGTACTACCTGCTTCAGTTGGTCCCACAAAGCAAAAGAAGTACTTAGAAAAAACTGTGGAAGGAAATACCTGTGACCAGAACTAGGCATCAGTTCCACACATGAAAGTGGTTACATTTAGAGATATTCCATATCCTAGGACTTGCTGAAGCACAGCGTCCATATTATGTTTTGCTTGCTTATTTGTTTTGTTGATTAGGTTCCACTTATAAGTGAGATCATACCTTATCTTATCCACTTATCCACTTATCTTTGTCTTTCACTGTCTGCCTTATTTCATGTAGCATAATGCTCTCATTTCCATCCACGCTGTTTGTGAAGGGTAGGAATTCCTTCTTTCTTTCTGCTGCATAGTATCCCATTGTGTAAATGTACCACATTTTTTAATCCACTCTACTGATGGGCCCCTAGGCTGTTTTCAACTCTTGGCTATTGCAAATAAGGCTGCTATGAATATAGAGTGCATAACTTCTTTTGAAGTGGTGTTTCAGGATTCTTAGTGTATATTCCTAGAAGTGGAATCACTGGATCAAAAGGCAGTTCCAGCCCTGGCTGGTGTAGCTCAGTGGATTGAGCGTGGGCTGGGAACCAGACGGTCCCAGTTCGATTCCCAGTCAAGGGCACATGCCTGGGTTGCAGGCCGGGTCCCCAGTGAGGGCCATGTGAGATGCAACCATACATTGCTGTTTCTCTCCCTCTCTGTCTCCCTCCCTTCTCCTCTCTCTAAAAATAAATAAATAAAATCTTAAAAAAAAAAAGATCAAGACCTTGTTTTTTTTTAAAAAAGGCAGTTCCATTTTTATTTTTTTTTTAGGAAATTCCATACTGTTTTTCACAGTGGCTACACCAGTATGCATTCCCACCAACAGTGCACTAGGGTTCCCCTTTCTCCACATCCTCACCAGCACTTGTTGTTTATTGATATTTTAATAATAGCCATTCTGGCAGGGGTAAGGTGATATCTCATTGTGGTTTTAATTTTCATATTTCTGATGGTTAGTGATGTTGTGCATCTTTTCATGTGTCTATGGGTCTTCTGTATGTCCTCTTGGAGAAGGGTCTGTTCAGGTCCTTTTCCAATTTTTTAATGGGGTTGTTTGTCTTCCTGGTGTTGAGTCTTATGGGTTCTTTATATATTTCACAGATTACACCCTTGTCCAATGTATCATTGGCAAATATGTTCTCCTATACAGGGTGTTCTCTTTTCATTTTGATGATGGTTTCTTTAACAGTGCAGATTTTTTAATCTGATGTAGTCCCATTTGTTTATTTTTTTCTTTATTTCCCTTGTCCTAAAAGATATATCAGCAAAACTATTGGTACATGAGATATCAAAATTTTACTGCCTGTATTTTCCACTAGGGTTTTTATAGTATCTCTTGATAAATGTAAAATAATAAATGATTTACTTAATCAATCATTCAGAACCTCAATAGAAATAAGATTAAAGTGGGAAGCAGGGTAATATTGCCATGAATTATTTTTATCTAAAATCTTTAAATGTATTTTTGGATATAGGATAAAATATAAAACATTGGTATGAGAAGTGATAAGTATTCAAAGAATGGAATTATTGCTCCTTATGCTATCTTTATAGTTTGTTCATTTATTTATAAAAGAATTAGTAAAAAGAAAATACTTGAGGATAAATATTCCATAATTTCATGTATTATTAAATACTTTAAGTTATGAACACAACTGGATACTTTGAAAGAAATATTGATTTTTCTGAATAACTGTCAATAACAAATTATTGTAAAACTACAGAGAGCTGCATCTCAACTCTGAGAATAGTACTTTATTTATGGAAGAAATTATGCTTAAATAAATCAAATTAAAAATAACTGGAGCAAAGCGATCAGAATAACGGTTTACCTTATATTTCTTTCAAAATTTATGTAAATGCATCAAGAGACAATGCTAGAAAACAGTAGTAAGTGTTGTCCAGTTATAAACATAGTTGTGGAAATTTCCAAAATCTTCATTATGTAAATAAGTATTTTAGATATTGTGCTAAAAACAAATCTAGATAAAATTCTTATAATTGGTAAAGTACTGTGTTACTATGGCAATTCTGGTCTTAAAATGATTATAAAAGGAAACCATCCTACATGAAAATAAGCTTGCTATGACAAATATCTCCACAGGGTAATTCTCTCCATTTCAAGTGCAGTTCCAATGATCTTTAATTTATTCATTAATATGGAAAGACATCACACAAATATATAATATTATTTCTAGTTGGAAAAGTGTATTATCCATCTAAAAAATTGCAGAAAAACAAATGATATATCTATACAGTGGAATCCTATTAGTGATAAAAATGGGATGGACTGCTGTCACTCATGCTAACATAGAGGAGCATCATAAGTATAGCACTGAATGATGGAATCCAGTCATTAAAAAGTACATATAACATGCTTTTAATTACATAAGTTTCAAGTTAACGGATCTCTGTTTCTAGAAGTGAGGATAGAAGATACCCTTTCTTGGGGGTTAATGGTTGGAAGGAAACAAAATAAGTCCTCTGAGTTAGCTGTAATGCTCTTTTCCCCTTTCTGTTTGTTCACTTTGGGGAAATCTGTTGGGATATATAATTATTTTTGTGCATTCTTACAAACATGTTTTAGTCCAATAGTATATTGAAAATGTGCACAAATTGGAGAAATTAAAAATCTTGGTCTCACAATAGAGCAAAAATATTTCCAAGAGGTTTAATATATATTGCAAATATGTATTTTTTACTAAATAAGTCAAATTTGCAAATCAAGAGAGATTATTAGTACCCTTTTTAAAACTGTAAATGCATTGAAATGATGGATCTATTTGAACCCATTGTTTTCCTAGATTTAATAACATTTAGATTAAGTAGTTTAATAAACTATACTATTTTTCTCCTAGTATATGAATTATAGACATTTAACTTCACCTAGTTAGTGTTTGGTGTCCAAGATATTCATTAATGAATTTGTGATTCAAACAATTTTTTAAAATATTAAACACATATAATTTCTAACAGGGAATTTAAGATGAAGGATATTCACTTAAATCATAATTATCTTAAAATAATTTTAACAAAGATACACACACATATATCCAGTATGTATATGTAATGTGTATCTATATATAATACATATATATATATATATAAATTTTTCTTTCTTCTTTGCAGAGAGGCCATAAGCTCAAAAAGGTACCTTGTTTAATAGCATTAAAAAATCATAATATGTTTAATCCATTTACAACCCATTAATCCAAATAAAAGTGTTTATATACTAGAGTGAGAGGCATCTCAGGCTACTTATAGGAGTCCACCCCAACCCCAAAGTTCTCCTATATCTAGAAAGAAAATATAATTCTGTGAACATAAGTACAAGATTAGCTACATAATTTGTGGGGCCCAAAGTAAAATGAAAATGCGGGCACCTTTGTCCAGGTATCATTAAGGATTTCCAGATGACAACACCAAAGCATTAAATCGAGTGCAGGGCCCTCCCAAGGGTGGGGCCTCTGTGACTGCACAGTTTGCATCCCGCGATCTAGCCCTGCACAATATTTTGTTCCTTAGAGCCTCTTCTCTCCACATCTACTTTTTTTAATTTCAAAACTGCAATGCCACTGTACAAATGGAGACAAAAAAAAATGCTGTTATTTGATGTCATTTTAGGCCCTTAATTTTAGTCAACGATTTGCATTGCAACATTTTCTCCATTTAGCATTGTGTTTTTGTATGTTGTAGGCTACAGAAATCTGTTACATTGCTGGGGTTTGGCCATGAAAGGAGCTTAAACATGTATCATCTACTATCGCAAAAAACAAAAATTGAACTAACAAGAGCTATATTACTTATCTTTCACCATAGTTATAGCTCTGTTCCAAGTTTAACTAAAAGGAAATTAGGAAATACTAAGTATTAATTCTATACTATATGGGGCATAAAGACCCCAGAATTTTCACTCACACAACCCTAAATAACCAGGAAAGAATCCAATAAAACATCATATTAAGTGTTTCTGTCCATACCTTCATTACCTTTATAAGGTAGCTGTATTGAATAGGCAAGAAACAGCAACTAGACCTTTTGATTTTATACAGAATATTTCATATAATATACTCATGTGGCAAATATATCTATTTAAATTATTTTAAGTATTTCTATTTTAATTTTAAGTAATGTGTAGTTTAAGCCTTTAAATACAATAATATGTTTTCTTATTGCATTTTTTAAATTTAGAAATTATTTAATGCTTAAATTTATTCCTAAATTCCCTTTGTTATCTTTCAGCAAATATTTACAATATTTCCATATTTTGAAGCTGTTAAAGGCATAGAATAGAGAATCAGCTTGGTAAGATGTAAAGAATTAAGTTTTTTTGATACAGTTTATTGCTTTAAGTTCTGTAATGAACTTATATACAGTCATTCAAAATGTATTAAGTGGTCATATAATCAATTACCTAATTAGTGAAGTAAAAGACAAAAGAAACACAGCCTACTTTGTAACTGTAAATTGATAATGGATTTAACAGAACTAATTAAATCCCCTGTAATGTGACTCGATGACAAAAAAAAAATCAGTTCTCTTTTTTTAATTACTCAAGGCACCTTTTTACCTATACTCAATAAAAATAAGAATAATGTGGAACACCAAATTTTACACAACTGTTAAACTTTTCACTAACTGCATTACAAAAACCTCAGGAAGGTTATCTAGATACTTTATGGTTGTATTGCAAGTGATAATAAAAACTATGAGATAGAGAATATCCCAAAATTAGTAAATTTAATGAAAATTTACCTACGTTTTACAGAGCAAAAACAGCACATCCACTCAGGTCTTTAAGGATTAGTATAGTGATACATACATAGTGGGAACAGTTTCCACTTCTCACAACTCTAAGTTACTAAGAAAAAGAATCCAATCAAATATCACATTAAACGTCTCCTTCGGTACCCTCATTACCTTTATAAAGTTTGTTATACTAAGCAAGTTGAGTTAGTAACAGCAACTAGACCTCTTGACTTTATACAGATAACCACATTTAGTGTATATATGCCTGTGACAGATATATCCAATACATAGGTCTTATTTAATAACAACATACTTGTGTTCTAGGTAAGGAAGAAATTTTGTGGATATAAAAATGCATTTCAAATACAATTTATTCATTTATCTTTTATTCAATGCTTCTTGATCATTAAAATGAGGGTGATGGTTTAAAATTATTTTCCCATTTCCAGGTTAAAATCCTCCAGACATTTCTAATTGTCTTCATAATAAAAACAAAACTCTGAAATATGGCCTTTCCCCAAGTCACATTTCTTGCTAATCTCACATCTGTGTGTGTGTGTGTGTGTGTGTGTGTGCGTGCGTGCGCGCGCGCGCGTACTCATCATTCTCAACATCATCTTTGGTGATCTGGGAGGTGCTTTGCTAATATGAGTTTTCATACTGTTCTTTATTTTTTTCTTTTTATGTGGGACTTAAGAAGTGTTTATAGACCTATGACTGTTTATAATCAAGTACAATACTAACTTTTCAGGGAATTTTTAATTTTATACCCTTGCACCTCTTTCCACATAGTCCCATTTGGCATATAATTCTGGCATGTAAAATTTTTCTTGCCAACTTCTGACTGAACTAGGTCCCTCCTGTTCCACCAACACAGAGATATCTCTGGGTCTCGATAAGCAATTATGAAATGCTTAAATAAACAATAAACTTATTGACAAAATGGTTGTTCACTTGAACAGTCAAATGGAAGTATTCTTATGATCTTTGCATGTTCTCCTTAGCAATGTGCAATTTGATTTTGCCCATAGAGTGTCTCTGTTGCTCCTGTAGAAGACTTAAGTTTTTGCATGTGAAAAACTTCAGCCGTGAAAATGAAAACCAGCTCTCAATGTCGCTGTCCAAAGGAAAAGTTAGGTTGACATAGGTTAACTGCATTGTCATACTAATATAGATTAGATGAACAGATTTTGTAATAAACAAAATTATAAGACTTATAAAGAAGAAGGAAGGAAGGAAGGAAGGAAAGAAGGCAGGCAGGCAGAGAAAGGAGGGATGAGGGAAGGAAGGAGGAAGGAGGGAAAAATAGCAAAAAAAATCATGAAGGAAAAGATCTCAAGTTACTATTTGCCTGTTTCCTCCTAACTTCACACTTAGAACTTATCCTTCTAAGTAGAAGTAACACAATTTAAATTTATATATATAGATTTATGATAAAAACTTGAGCACCAATAAGACGTAAACCCAACATACCCAAGTACTAAGAAAGACAAAATGTCTTGGACTTTGTTTTATGAGACTGTTAATAGATACCTTGTCCAACTAAAGAAAATCTTCTGAATTTTGTCTCCTGAAGAAATCAAGACATGTTTTGTGATTTTCTGCACTGTAACACCTTACCATTCATTATAGTTTAATTAATTCAGATTTTCATCTTTTGGTGAAACATAGAAATATGTGCAAAGTTATAGAGGTAGGCTATGCTAAAAGGTTCAATGTAGATTTATATAAACTCATTGTTGACTATTATTGAAGCCTCATTTTTGAGGACCATTTAAAGCAGACTTTCTAGAGGAAACATTTTTATTTTTTATATTATTTTATTTCCAACCACAATTTACATTCAATACCATTCTTCACCAGTTTCAGAAGTGCAGCAAAGTAGACAGAAAACCACGCACTCTACAGCATGGTCCTCCTGCTTCCTCAAATACCCATCTGACCCCATACACACATTCTCTCAACATTGACCATATTCTACATGCTGCAATCTGCATCTCTGTGGATATTCTATGACTACCAATTTGTACTGCTGAATCACTTCACTTTTTTCACCCAGATCTCAAAACCTTCCCCTCTGACAGCTATCAGTCTGTTCTCTGTATCTATGAATCTGTCTCTTTTTGTTGTTGTTGTTGTTCATTAGGTTCCACATATAAGTGAAATCACATGGCATCTGTCTTTCTCTGACTGACTTATTTCTCTTAGCATAATACTCCCAGGTCCATTCATGCTGTTATAAAAGATAAATGTCCTTCTTTCTATGGCTATGGAGTATTACATTGTGTAAATGTATTGATACCACAGTGTTTTTATCTGATCATCTACTAAGGGACACTTGGGCTGCTTTCAAAACTTGGCTATTGTAAATTATGCTACAATGAACATTGGGTTACACACATTCTTTCAAATCAGTGTAATCATTTTCAATTTCTAAGATAGCACCTGGAATATTATGTGAAATTGATTTCTGAACATAAATTTTTAGTAAAAATATAATTTTAAAAAGTATTTTATATATAATATTATATGTTAACAATATTTTATAGCAACACTGGATGATAATAAACGCTGTTTTTGGAGAGACTTTTGGTTGTTGTTGTGGTTGTTGTTTCTTTTTTACTGGCATGACACTACTGTCAAGCTTAATATTTATTAGAGCAATGGGGAGGCTTCATAATGACTCCTGTCTGCCAGAATTCAGATATGAAATGTGGATGATACAGTTACCATCAGGACTCCCTTAAAATTGGCTTCTGGGTCAAGAGGATAATGCTATTCTGGGTGCCTTAGATCAACAAAATGCACATGGCTTATAAAGAGCATCCTGAATCACAGTTATCTAACAAAATGCGTTCCAGACAATGACTTGTTTTCAGAGATAATTCTTTGTTTCTAAAGTTTATCGGTATTTTTATAATCACCAGAGATCATTTGCTGGCAATTTTTACTCTGACAGTGAAAATAAGTATTTTATTATAATATGATAAATATGCATTGAACATTGATTAATTTTAGTCAATAGGAGTTAAGTTTCCAATTATAACCTTAGTAGATCAGTGATATTAATGGCCTAGAATTTAAATACCATGTGAGAACTGAAGCATAATTATGAAAAAGATTCTAATATTAGGAATTATAAGCATGTTCAATGAGTTGTTAAATTAGACACAGAGAAATAGAGATACAAATATTGAAGCAATAATTTCATTTTCAGACTTATAAAATGAGCATTCCTTCAGAACAGATTTTGATCACTAGTGCCTAGAAATGCTCCATTGTTTTCTCCAGGGAACTGAGTCATCCCTAACATTAGTTCTCCTACTTTAGCCTTATTATTATGAGGAAATATTACAGTGAAGAAAGAAACATTGGATGGAAAAACTGTAGTCTGTTTGAAGCTTTCCAAAACAATTAAATAAACAATTTTTATTTAAGCTGACGGTTGACATTCACTGTTTGCAGTAAACATTATAAGAACATATTATAGGATGTTTTGAAGTTAGAACCTGCTTGTATATACAAATACAATATTTTGATATGATAAATTTCCTGTTGACTTCATACATTTATTAATTCTCACCTAGAAGTTAATACTTTGTGTTATTTACAATATTTGAGTGGAGTACAATGTGTATCTGGCAACTATGCCTATATACTACTCCTAATTCAAAAGAATAAGATCTTTGGGGATTGTAATTTGAAGAGGGTTACTTTTTAAAGAAAAATAAATGCAATCTCTTAAAAGCTATATTTCACATATCAATTATTAATTTATGCTCTGTCACATGTTCCTCTTATTTTTATGAGTACATTTAAAAAGACAAACCATTGTTGGTATACAAAAATGCTTTTTATTTCTGGATATTGACTTTGTATCCCACTGTTTTGCCAAATTCATTTACTAGGTCGAATAATTTTTTGGCAGAGTCTATAGGATTTTCTATGTACACTCTCATGTCATCTGCAAATAATGACAGTTTTGTTTCCTTCTTTCCAATTTGGATGACTTTTATTTCCTCTTCTTGTCTGGTTGCTGTAGCTAAAACTTCCAATACTATATTGAATCCAAAAGAACCTATGCATCCCAACGTTCAAAGCACCACAATTTACAATAGCCAAGTGCTGGAAGCAACCTAAGTGCCCATCAGCAAATGAGTGGATCAAGAAACTATGGTTCATTTACACAATGGAATTCTACACAGCAGAGAGAAAGAAGGAGCTTATACCATTTGCAACAGAATGGATGGAACTAGAGAGCATTATGCTAAGCAAAATAATTCAGGTGGTGAGGGAAAAAATACCATATGATCTCACCTTTAACTGGAATATAATCAACAAAAGAAAAAAGCAAGCAAAATACAACCAGAGACACTGAAATTAAGAACAATCTAACAATAGCCAGAGGGGAGGGGAGAGGAGATTGTGGGGAGAAGAGTTTTCAGGAACTACCACAAAGGACACATGGACAAAACCAAGGGGGAGGGTGGAAGCAAGGGAGAGAGGTTGGTTTGGATGCAGTGGGGAAGAGGGGAAGGGGGACAATGCAGACAACTGTAACTGAAGAACAATAAAGTAATTTTTAAAAAAAGACAAACCATCTTTTTAGAGTGGATGAAGCTGCACAATATACTGAAATATAGAATTCTATAACTTGTAATTCAAGGTTATTTCATAAGTAAGATATCACCTATAGTGAGATTAGTATCACTGGTTCCAGGGGTGTCCCACATGTGGCCCGTAGGCTGCATGCAGCCCAGGGTGACTGTGAATGTGGCCCAACACAAAATTGTAAATGTACTTAAAACGTTATGAGAATTTTTGTGATTATGTGTTGCAATATATTTAATGTGTGACCCAAGACAACTCCTCTTCTTCCAGTGGGGCCCAGAGATGCCAAAGGTTGGACACCTTGTTAGATGGTGCCCAGCGTGGGCTTCAGGACATTATTAAAATAATAATAAGTTAACAAATATTTGCATACTTTAACATTTACAAAGCACTTTCCTATACCTTATATTCAATAATTCCATGTGTTTAGTGTATATTACCTGAATTTTACAGCTTAGGAAATTGAGGCTTAGATAGGCTAAAATTCGTTCAAGAGCTACTAAATGGCACAGTGAATATTTTAACCATGTATTTATGACACCTACTCTTACATTACAATAAGTTACATCCAATTTAAACATGTTAGGAAAAACAATACATAATTGAATTATACCTAATATTTACACAGAACTATATATTAGTAAAAATGACTTTCAGGTATAGTAGGTGGGAAAATAGAAACATGATAAGTGCAAGTGATTTTCTCAGGGTCATTGCAAAGCTGTACTGGAATGTTTGCTGTAAAAACCTCATCCTATTTTACTGTTTATTAGGTTTTGTTCTCCAATACAACATGCAGAGAATTAAGGACATTATCATGGATAGTTACTAGATAAAGGGCAGGTTTATTAAATTACTTTCCAATATATTCATTAATGATACTATTTAATTTTATAGCTATGTCGGCTTTTTCAGTTAAAATTGAATTAAATAAGAATATTCGAATGCCAATCTAGTAGACATTAATTGAAGCCTGAGGGATTAAAAAATAATTGAAAAAAGAGAAGGGAGGAGAAGAGGCAAAGCAGAGAGAGAACCACTACACAACCCCTTTGAGGAGTTAGCATTTTGCTCCTGTGGGAGTCAAGAATGTGTATGGTTAGGAAGACAGCATCAGCCACCCTGCCTTGGCTGGTGTGGCTCATTTGGTTGCAGCATTGTCTCATAAACTGAAAGGTTGCTGATTGGGTTCTTGTTCAAGGCACATACCTAGGTTGTAGATTCTGTCCCCAGTTGAGGCAACCAGTCAATATTTCTCTCACATTGATGTCTCTCTCTCTCTCGCTTTCCAACCCTCCCCCCTCCCCTCCCTCTCTCTTCTCTCTCTCTAAAACCAATAAGCATGTCCTCTAGTGAGGCTGAAATAAAAAAGTAAATAAATATGAGAAAAAGAATACAGCCCCTGTTATGAGACTGTATGTGTCACTTACTAGCTATTTGAACTTTGGCCCTTCTTCCCACCCACCATTTCTACTAAGTAATAATTGACGTACATCGCTGTATAAGTTTAAGGCATACAACATGGTTTTGTGATTTAACATATATTGTGAAATGATTACCAGAAGAAGTTTAGCTAACTCCCATTTTCTCATGTAGATCAAAGGAAAGAAAAAGAATAAAAGAATAAAAATCTCCTTGTATGAGAACTCTTAGGATTAACTCTCTTAAGAACTTCCCTATATATCATAGAGCAATGTTAACCATAGGCTCAGTGTTTATTTTTAATTTGCACTAAAGTGGTATTTTGGATTGATTAATAAGCTATTGATTGATGAACCACTAGAAAATTTACTCTCATGATTCAACTCTATTTTCATCTTGTTTACAACAAGGTAGACTTGAACAAAGAGCATTTTTCATCAGTGTAGAATTCTTAAAAACTATAATCTTGTATTTTATCTCTAAAATGTATGTAAATGCAAAATAGCAAAAAATCCAAACTGAAGTTAACAATAGGTACAATTAGTGAATTTAGTAATTGTCATGCAACAAGAACCTTATATATGTTATTTAACTTTCTAAAGCTCTGCAAAAAAATTATTATCTCTACTCTTTTCATGAGCTGCAAAAAATGGGTTTCAGAAAAATGAAGGGATATCTCCAAAGTAGTGTCGCTGGGATTTTGTCCGGCAAAATCCGTGGGTGACCGTAACCGAATGCGTAAAAGAATCTCACACCGAGACACACTGGGAGAAAAGAGTCTGGAGCCACTGGTCTTTCGCTCCATCTTCAAAAGACCCTGGGCGTAGCTCAGCCGGGCTTTTTATTAGAAGCTTTAGGACACATTTACATTGGATTGATTATTCATGGACTTATGCAGAACAGGGGTTTTCAGTTGAGTCATGAGGATATATGGGAAGGGAAAAGATAAGGGGTAGGTTTACTCAGTAAGGTAAACATTTAGGGTACAGAGCATTAGGTTGTAAATTTAGGTCCGGTGGCAGACAGGACCGGGGTAGTACATTAAACAGGAGACAAGTAATTGAGGGTAAGCTAACTAGGGCTGTTAACTCTTAGGACCATAAAACATTGAGACAGAGAAGAATTTCATGGATTCATTAACTTAAATCTATTGACTCTGGGAGGGAGAAACTCAGCAAGTCAGAGAATTTTTTAAGATACATTTTTGCCAAATTCCCATTAGAGAACTCTTTTTCTACAGACATGAATCACGCTTGCCCACACGGGAATAATTTATTTATGTGAGTCGTGCTCTTTACGTGTAAATTCCTGGGACTTACGTTTTTTCATGGGTGTGGAAAGAATTCCCACAAAGTAGAAGCTAGTAAACTGAGGATCCAGGATTTGAACGTTACCACATTCACTTCTTTAAAAACAACAACAACAACAACAAAATTGTAATATTGAGTAGGTTTTGTCTGTTGGTATATAAAATTTGGGACAACTATAAAAAATCATAAATAAAACTGAAGAAAAATATAATTATTTAGAATAAATTTGAGGGTAGGATAAAATTCTGTAGTATTCATAACTCTAGAATATATCTTTGGTTCCTGTGATTTTTTTAGAATCCCATTGTAAGATATTTTCAAATGTATTTTTTTATCTACTACATTTTTTGGTATAGCACACTTTGTCTTTGAATTCTATTCATTAAATTTAATAAACTTGTATAAATGCAGCTGCTTTTGAACAAGATTTTAGGCTTATGCTTTCAATGGGCTAATTACATTGTTAAAATTTTTATATACCTTTTCTATTCTAAAAAAGTAAGTAATTTAAGTATATGTACATTATATAAGTATGCATAGACATATAACATTATTTCATAAACTTTATTAATGTATTTATTAATATATAAACATAAAGCTATATAATATATGTATGTATTTTATTTCTGATTTGCTTGTTTCAGAAAGTAGATATCATGCTTACACACACCTTAGAAATACACAATTATTTTGGGAGGGCTAATTTTCATGGTTAATATCATCAGAATATCTGTTCATAAATGACTAACTTCATAGTTTAAAAAATGAATCTAACACTTAAAATAGATCTTTATACAATTATTTTGCAAATATCTTTACTAGAAATATCTTTCTTTTTCAAGTATGTAAATAAAATGAATTACGGACCATGGTACTCTTCATCTGTTACCACACTCAGATGTGATATTCTGTCCTTTTGTTTCCTTATTTGTGTTATTTATATATAACATGTTTTTGGTAGGAACTCAGTATAATGGCTAACATGTAAATATTTGCTACATTGTTATTTTTAGTTTTAATTACACATTAATTTTTAATTGGGGGACATTTTTAATAGTATCAACAATAAAAAGTATCAATATTATAAAAGTAGGTATCTATACAAACATATCTACAAATACATCTATATACATATTCAAATCCATATATATCACACATAATATATCAGTATTTACTTGGATTATTTACTATTTTCTAGGTTATTAGAATTATCATCTGTGGAATGTTTCAGGTTGAAATGTTCCGATATACAAATCATAGGGGTGCCAGAAGGAGAACAACAACAGCAAGAAATTAAAAACTTATTTCAACAAATAATGAAGGAAAATTTCCCCAATCTGGTGAAGGAAATGAACTTCCAGGGAGTCCAGGAAGCCCAAAGAGTCCCAAAGAAGTTGGACCCAAAGAGGAAAACACCAAGGCACATCATCATTAAGTTACCCAAGATTAAAGATAAGGAGAGAATCTTAAAAGCAGCAAGAAGAAAGGAGAGAGTTACCTACAAAGGAGTGCCCATAAGGCTATCAGCTGATTTCTCAAAAGAAACCTTACAGGCAAGAAGTTGGAAAGAAGTACTTGAAGTCATGAAAGGCAAGGACCAACATCCAAGATTACTTTATCCAGCAAAGCTTTCATTTAGAATGGTAAGGCAAATAAAGTGCTTCCCAGATAAAGTAAAGTTAAAATAGTTCATCATCACCAAGCCCTTATTACAGGAAATGTTGAAGAGACTCATCCAAGAAAAAGAAGATGATAAAACCCATGAACAGTAAAATGACAAGCAACTCACAACTATCAACAAAACCTAAAATAAAAGACAATGAAAATGAAAACTAAGAAAACAACTAAGCAAACAGAATCAGAGAAATAGACATCACATGGGCAGATTTTTGTGGGAAGGGGGAGTAGAGGAATGGGGGGAAAGGTACAGGGAAGAAGAAGCATAATTGGTACACATAAAATAGATGGGGAGAGATAAAAAATGGTATAGGAAACAGAGAACTCAAAGAACGTGTATGCACAACCCATGGACATGAACTAAGGGAGGAAAATGCTGAAGGGTTGGGAGATGCAGGGCAGAGGGAGGATAAAACAGGAGAAATTGGGAAAACTATAATAGCATAATCAATAAAATATACTTAAAAAAAGAATTATCATCTTTGTAGATCATTTGCATGGTGTTCCCTGAATATAGAAAGACTGATTTTGTGATACAATTACATAAAAATAATGTATGTAAAATCTCATTGAAAAAAATTTCTGAATTAAAGGTTTCAACTGCATATATATTTTTGATGAATTAATTAACACATATACAGTCATCAGAAAAATAAGCAAGAGATTGTGTTTTTAGAATGCACATTGAAAAGGCAATTCTTTTCTGTTCTCTGAAAATAACCACATGTCACAGTTGAGTTATGTATAATCTCTTCGGTATATATATACATGTATGTATATATGTATGTATATGTATATGTATGTATATATATATATATATATATATATATACACACACAGAGATAGACGCACACACAATTTGATAAGATTATTATTTCTTCATAACAGATCAATTGCAATAATTGGCTTATTTTCAATCTCATACATTTATTATTAAAAATAAATATTACATACATAAAAACCACAAATGAACTATGTAGAGAAAATTTGCAAACATTAGGATTTATATTCCATGCTTAACCTGCTTTTTAGGATTTGGGATGTTTACTATTAATTCTACACTTATGATATGTAGGTATTGCCATTTTGAACCAAAAGAGTGAAATAATTAATGTTTTCTACTGTTAGTACATATGTTTTAGGTAATATTTCTAAATACTTATAGCTCTGTAGGTTAAAAAAATTCCATTTGAAACCAATGCCTTTACTACTTAGATTATTTATTAACAATGAAATATTGTTAACATTAAAGTATTCATTTTTGGTTTTAAATTTTGAAAATAAAAATAAAAATATTTAATTTTGAAAATAAAAATTATTTACTTTTATTAGAAAATGTAAATCATTATAAGATTCTTAATAGTGGTAGACTTACCATTTAAGGCCTTTAATAAATAAGAAAGTATTTTTAATGTTGTTTTATTTAATTTTAATGTTATATTTAACCTTTATTTTTTTTTTAAGATTTTATTTTTATTTTTAGAGAGAGGGGAAGGGAGGGAGACAGAGAGGGACAGAAACAGCAATGTGTGGTTGCCTCTCACATGACCCTCACTAGGGACCTGGCCTGCAACCCAGGCATGTGCCCTGACTGGGTATCGAACCGGGATCGTTTGGTTCCCAGCCCGCACTCAATCCACTGAGCTACACCAGCCAGGGCTTCTAACCTATATTTTGGAAAAATGCCAGCATGAGCCAGATGTAATAAAAACAGCAATCTGTATATATTATTCATAGAAGCTATTGCCTGTTGTTATTCAATTTCAGCTACCTTTTTTTTTCAGTTGAAAATATTTTTATTATTGTGTCACAAAGATTGCAAATTACTTCTTATTTCACATCTTATAAGAGTTGAGACTATCTAAAAATACACAAGAGTATCTTTTTAAGTACTGGAATACTTATTTCTTTTTTTATTCTTAATTTAAATATTTTATTGTTAACGCTATTATGGTTGTCCCAATTTTTCCCCTTTGCTCACCTCCACCCAGCCCACCCCTGTCTCCCTCAGTCAATCCCCACCCTGTTGTCCATGTCCATGGTTCATGCCTTATATGTTCTTTGACTAATCCCTTCACTTTCTGTCAACCAGTCCCCACCTCCCCTCCCCTCTTACAGCTGTCTGCCTGTTCCAGATTTCTATGCCTTTGATTCTATTTTGCTCATTAGTTTATTTTCTCATTAGATTTCACACATAAGTGAAATCATATGGTATTTTTCTTTCACTGACTCGCTTAATTCACCTTGCCTGATACTCTCCAGTTCCATCCATGCTATCACAAAAGCTAAGAATCCCTTCTTTTTTTTTTTTTACTGTTGCATAATATTTCATTGTGTACTACAGGTTTTTTATCCACTCATCTAATTTTGGGGCACCTAGGCTGTTTCCAGATCTTGGCTATTGTAAATAGTGCTGCTATGAACATAGGGGTGCATAAGTTCTTTTGAATTGGTGCTTTGAGATTTTTAGGGTATATTCACAGCAGTGGAATCTCTGGAACAAAAGGCAGTTCAGTTTTTAGTGTTGTGAGGAAACTTCATACTGTTCCATAGTGGCTGCACCAGTGTGCATAACTCCTTTTCTCCACATCCATGGTAGCACTTGGTGTTTGTTGACTTATTAATAATGACCATTCTGACAGGTGTGAGGAGATATCTCATTGTGGCTTTAATTTGCATCTCTCTGGTGATTAGTGACATTGAGCATTTTTCATATGTCTATGGGATATCTGTGTGGCCTCCTTGCAGAAGTGTCTACTCAGGTCCTTTGCCCATTTTTGATTGTGTTGTTTATCTTCCTGATGTTGAGTAAGATAAATTATTTATATATTTTGGAGATTAAACCTTTGTTTGTATCATTGGTAAAAAAATATGTTCTCCCATACAGTGGATTCCCTTTGCATTTTTATGATGGCTTATTTAGCTGTGCAGAAGCTTTTTAATTTGATATAGTCCCATTTGTTTATTTTTCTTTTATTTCCCTGTCCTAAGAGATATATCTGCAAAAATATTGCTATATGGGATGTCTGAAATTTTACTGCCTATGTTTTCCTCTAGGATTAAATGATGTCATGACTTATTTTTAAATCTCAGCCACCTTTAATAGAAAACAAATTCAATTTAATATCAAAGAATTTTATTAAGTATATTGTTTAAAGTATTTTACTCAATATAGGGAAATCCTTAAGTGATATAAGAGGTGGCACAGTTTATTGGAGATTCATATCACTGCATAGATGTAATAAAAAGTAGAAAAAATGAAGCTCTAAGAGGGGAGTACTTTAAGCCTCAAAAATTAGTGCAAAATATAAGTAAATAGATATGATGTGTTAATAGTTTAAAGAAAACAAGGTTACTTTAAACAGAAAAACCAATGAAATTTTAAAATTTTTGCAAATGAAAGGTGAAATATTGTTAATTTCTTTGATGTATAGTATTCACAAAATTCATTTAATTCACCACAATTATTTCTCAATAGAAATACTTGGAAAGAATATAGAGGGAGATCAATTAGAATCAAAGGATTAACTGACACCTTGTCTTGAACTTATAAGATAGATGAGTAATTAATTCAGCTTTAAAGAGAGCTGAGAGAAGTGATACTCTCCTTGAAATGTAGCTTGAAATTTTGGTGACAGAACTGTGAAGCCCAAAATATTGGAGACATGACTACTCTGTAGTCAATAAATGTGACTACAAACAAAAATGCAGACTGCTGTCCCATGGAAGCAGATACAAAGATCATATAACTGGCTGGGTCTGGATAATGGTGGTAGTAACTGATAAGGTTAGGTTTCCATTGTGAGGTTATAATTGAAAGAGAAGACTAGAGACTGAAGAAATTGTCACTTAGAATGATCAATGTGCATCATATTATGTGTGAGTTATGTGATTATATTAGTCAGTGGTCTCCAGAGAACAGAACGGATAGTATACATGGACATGTAAAATAATAATTACTATGAGGAATTGGTTCATGTGGTTATAGAGGATAAATACAGCAATCTGCTGTCTGTAGGCTAAAGGCCCAGGAAGCCAGCAGTTCTGAAGGTCTGAGAACCAGGAGTGCTGATGTGAAAGGGCAGAGGACGATGGGTGTCTGAGCTCAAGCGGAAAGAATAAATTCACCCTTTCTCCCTCTGTTGTTCTATTGAGCTCCTTGATGGATCTCATGGTGCCTACCCACATTGGTGAGGGCTATGTTCTTTATTCAGTCTACTGATTCAAATTCTAATTTCTTTGGAAACACCCTCACAGGTATACCCTAATAATCTTTGACCAGTTATTAGTACATCCCTTAGCCCAGCCAAATTGATATGTAAAATTACCCACCACAGTAATATAATAAATATAGTGTTAGTGGAATTTTGGGGATTATCGAATATACCTAGTTTGGAAATTAGTCTTAGGTTCTCCAATTTAAATTCAGTGAAATTGTACTGGCCATTGGTTCTCGCTTATCCAAAATGCTTGACTGGATTCACTTGACCCATCTTCCATTCACTATGGAGGTTGCTGGGGCTGTTGAGCATGATATCTTACTTTCTCTGTCTTCATACGTGAAACACATATATGAAACAGTTTATTTTCTTACTATCCAAGTTATTAATTAAATGCTGAATACTATATTTCTCTACTGATTCTGTTTCAATAATTTTATTTTGGCTAATGTATAAATATTTTCAGTAAAATATAATCAAATACAGTTTAATAGTATTTTACTGCTCCATAATATTTGGGAATATTATAACATATTATTTGTGTTAAGTTTCAATGGTCCTTAAACCTCTAGAGTTATGATTTCCAGATATGTCTTAGGTCAGGGATTGAGCTTGGGATACATTCTTTATTTTATTTTCTGGAAGATATGTTTAAATTCTAAAAGGATAAAGAGGAATCTGCTACCAGTAACTTTAGAAAAGTAATTTCACAGCATGACGTGTTGGTATTTTCAGAATTGATTTAGATTCAATAATTCAGTTACTGAGACCTTCAGTCTTGAATCCATCCCTACTAGTGCTGTGTTTGACCATCATACATTCCAGCTAGTCTATTCACCTGCCAAGTTTTATATTTCATCATAAATCTCTACCTTGTTAACTCACATGGCTGACCTTGTCCTTTTACAAAATATTATGGGCTAGTCTTACCCTTTATATTTTTCCAAAGGCTCTAGCACATTAATTTTAATTTTAAAATGTCCCTACTCATCTAGAAAAACAAAGATTTTAGGTGAGTGTTGTAGTTTAAATTCCTGCTGCAATTTATTTCAGTTCCAGGCAATTCCTTGAATCATTCATGCTAAAGAGGATTACTGTCAAACTGTCAGCAGGATTTGTAACATCAATAGAGGTAAACTATCAGAAATATGCAATTAGCTTTTGGTTCAGTCCCTTTTAAATGAAAATACAGAAAAATTGTGAAACTTTAATGCCAAAAAGTAAGCAAAGTGTATCTTAAATGTTCTATAATAGTTTTTGTTAACCGCTGATTACCAAAATCCAATTGCAATCTTCTCAGTGATTATAAGGACCTAAATGCTTAAGACCACTATTTGCTATAAATGCCATGGGCAAATGGTTACATGAATGAGCAGAAACATAAAACAGCTGACAGCTATTTTGTGATTAAATTGACTGTAATGTCAATCAAAACATTCTGCATCATGTAGGAAACCTAGTCTTAAGTGCCAGTAGATATTTTATGGTTGATTTATCTTGTATCTGCTTCCCTTAGCCAGGAAACTCCATTAAGTACTAACTCTCTTAGTTCAAGTAATATCACATCTGGAAGTTCCTATTTGAATGTTAATGCTGTAATCAGTCATTACAACCTTAGATTAAATCTATCAACTCAATAGTAACTAAGATAGAAATGGAAAGCAGCCTAGTTGAATTTTACACATATTTCGTAGGGAAAAGAGGAAACTCTAGCATGTAAGTAAGTGGTGTTTTCTTTGGTGAGTATGTAGATGCTTGAAACCCGGGTATGACTGATGTAGACATAGAAAAGTCACTAACTGTCGAAGGAATCTTTAGTGCAACACACTTCATTTTAACCCCAGCCTTACTCCCTTTGGGTTCTAATGGTTAGAGCCAGTCTTTGAATTCTTTTGACCTTGGGGCTATTCTTGACTCTGCTACATTTACTCTAAATTCTTCCTTATTTTTTCAGCTTAAAGTCAACCACGGTTTGAATAAACCCCCTAAGCTAACTCATGCCCCTGAGATCCAACACTGACAGTGACCTTCCCAGTCAGATCTACCAGGAGCAAAGTCCCAGTCTGATCTACAAAACCATGAGTAATAATAGCTTGATATAGAGGCATGTTTCTATTTTGTATTTATATGTATTAAATATATAAATAAATTAATATATAAATAATGATCCATAGTTAATATTTGGTTAAATAAAGAATGTAAATTAATGCATAAATAATTCAAAATTAAAATAATATGTGCATAAAATGTTCTAAAATTAAAAATTGTTTAGGAAAGCATGATAAACAAAACAATGTTATAAACTGTACAGTTTCATTTGAATGCAGTATCTCTTCCAATGCCTAGGATATGGTAGCTACTTAATACATGTGTCTTAAATTAATAACATTTTACACAAAAGTTAATAAAAATAAGACTTGTTATTTATTTATCTATGTTTATCCTTTCATAAAGTAGGCAAAAATGAAACAACAGAATTACAATGAACTTTCTCTGGGTGTTGAGAGTATAAGTGAATCTAAATTTAATTGTACCTAGAATTCTGTTATTGTCCTAATTTTCTATATACTTCATTGATTATATTTACCATTTCCCTCTCCCCTTCCTCCTCCTCCCTCTCTCTGTCTCTCTCTCGGACACACACACATACTCACATACATATAAGCAAATATGCTAAATGGAAGGGTATGTCACAGAACAGATATAAATAAAGCTATCTCGGGAAAACTTAAGCAGAAGTAGTGTAAAATACTACAGTCCACACAGGTTTCAATATCTCACACTTTATTTTAGGTGTGGATAATCTGCAAGCACAGTGGTCCACGTTACAATTGAGAGGTAATCTGTACATATTCTACTTTGCACATGACATTGCATAAGAAACCTAGAGTCTCAGTGGCTTAAAATGATATCTTTTTGTTTAACTCATAAAGCTACAGGTGGACAATTTACCTAGGTTTGGCAGGGAAACATTTTCCAATGAATTTCTTGATCACTCACATGTCTGGTACTTGGTTGACTATCATCTGGGAAAATAGAGGTAATGAACTGCATCTTCTATTAGAGTTTAAAAAGTTCAAAAACAGCAAATGGAGCTGTGAAAAAGCTTTCAGGATCCTT
The DNA here is from genome assembly GCA_004026765.1 of Micronycteris hirsuta. Classification (NCBI taxonomy): domain Eukaryota; kingdom Metazoa; phylum Chordata; class Mammalia; order Chiroptera; family Phyllostomidae; genus Micronycteris; species Micronycteris hirsuta. Next base: position 17,762 of record PVJI01012373.1, on the reverse strand, counting down.
CTGATGTCACATTTGCAATAATCCCTTTGCATAAACACAGCCATTTGGCTGAGTTAGAGAAACAGGACTCTAAAGTGACCTGACAAAGGACACCTATACAGAGAGGAGTAAAAAATCGGGGCCATTACCATCAATCTACCACAGAATACATGTGAAGCAATACCAGCTTCTTAATCTGGGAACTGGCCTTGTTCAAATGGGCCAGGCTTCAGAACACAGTGACTGTTATCAACTCCTTCTTTAATGGAGGTAACTCAGATTTGCTGAGTCAGATCTACTAAGTTACTAAAAGTGTATAGTTAATGAGCCTCAGCCTTATAAATTTGTGTCTCCATCCACCTTTGGGTTATTGGCACTCATTAATAGCTCTGTTGGCTCTGATTAGTGACAGGTCATCTACTTTTCCACTGTGATGTCTGGGGATGAGGCATGCAAAAGATCCCACTGAACTGACCAAATGGGAAGCAATGTTTTAACAGCACTACATAACACACGTTGACACAATATAATAATAAAAAAAATCCAAACACATTTGGGCCTACACAATTTTTCTGGGAGATTATATATATACATATACACACATCCACACACACACACATATATACTCACATATGTATATATAATATATAAATATTTATATTTATACAAATATATACATAAATATATACACACACGCACACATAATCTGGCCAGAAAAGTCCAACCATTGTTAATACAATGAGAATTGTTTGCACAACATCAATGTAACCTGGCAGCCAAGGAGAGTGAACTGGAATGCTCATGTGTGAACAATAACAACTTCATTGTACTAGTCAGCGGGGGTGGTAGATGCTGCTGAGTGAGCATGTGTACTGTGTGGCTGTTGCATTCAAATGACTGAGTGAGTAGAACAATAACTCTGCATCAACTTTTGCATTAAGTTTGAACATTCCTCCATGGAAACTATTTGGACGATTCAGAAGACTGCAGCTATGGGCAACTGGTGATTGGCAGCTTCATAATAACAGCTCACCCACTCACTCAACACATCTCAGGCAGAGCTTTTTGGCGAAACATCAAATAACCCAGGTGACTTGGCCCCCTAAAGCCCAGATTTGGTGTCCTGTGACTTCTGGCTTTCCCCAAAACTAAAGTTACCTTTGAAAGGGAAAAGATTTCAGACTGTCTATGAGAGTCAAGAAAATACAAGGGGGCAGCTGATGGCAATTGAGAGAACTGTGTGAGGTCCCAAAGTCCCAAAGGCCTACTTGAAAGACGACTGAGGTGTCATTGTCCTATGTACAATGTTTCTTGTATCTTCAATAAATATCTCTATCTCTATTTTTCATAGCATATAACTAGATATACTTCCTGGACAGACCTCGAATACATATACTCACAACCAATTAAGGTCTGCCACTTTACATTCTGAGTTGTGATGAGCCTTCATTGTCTTTGTTTTTTTAGAACAATCAGTTCTACAATGTTACCAAGATTTCCATTTCATCTTCATAAGCAACCTGTAAGGGTAGAGCAAGTTCAATGCACAATTTCATATAAGTCTTTTCTCCTTGATCTAAATAAGTAATTCAAATGGTCGATCGGTCAAGGTTAAATTATCCGTAAGTCTACTGAAGACAAAACAGGCAAAAATTGAACTGCCCATTTATCAGCTGATTTTTTTTAAGTTTATTTGTCTATTTGGGGAAAAGAGTAAACATATAATGTTCTACAAATTTCCTCCACTGTCCTCCTGATATCTGCCTGGATCGTACCCAGCATGAACGGAGATATGACTATGCTGACTGGAACTGCGATGTATTGAGTCCTTGAATTTTTGTAACAGGTAGCTTCCCCATATATTTTTTTTTCTTGTTGTTGTTGAATATAGCTAGTGTCCTTACAACTCATGTAAATATTATTTTTTATTTTTCAAAACATACCATAATTTTCTTCATGGTGCTTTTTATTGATTCATTTCCTCAGACATTTATGTTTATCCACCCTTATCATTCTGCTGAGATGTTAGAGGAATCTCTAAATATACATTCATTTAAAATTGTATCTTTTTCTTTCCTTCCTTTGAAATCAGTTCCATCAAGATTATCAAGTAGAACTGGGCAAAATGGTCTTTGTATTTGCTTGTTCATGAAGCGGGGAGGTAGTCACTGGCTCTACCTGTCCAGAATCCTCCTGGGAAGAAGCTCAGAGATGTCTGTGGAGATACTAGATGGCGCCAGCATTGGTGTATATCCACCACCCAAGGCCTAAAACAAATAGCTAGTTTGAAACAGAAGTGGATCTACTGCACAAAAAATTTTAGGTTTACAGGCTGCTGGTAAACAGAGAAAGAGAGGCTATAGTTTAAACTCTGAAGAAAAACACAAAGAAGTAAACACTTGCACAAACAAGCACACACACAAACACCACAAAAATATGTTTTATGGTCAATAGAAGAAGGACTGGTAGAATTAAAGGGACCAGGGAAGGTTATCAGAATGGGACATGCCTTGCTGCTCAAAACAGCCGCCAAGCAGATGGGTTGATAAAACACATACACATGCACAAATTTGATTTGGTTGCCCTAGTAGGATACAGATTTAGACATGCTGATATGCAATAAATGTATACTTGATATGCTAATTGAGGAGAGGAACTAACATCCCATAAAATGCTTATTTGGAAGTAGAGAAGTCAGCCCTGGCTGGTGTAGCTCAGTGGTTTGAGTGCCAGTCTGTGAACCAAAGGGTTGCTGGTTCGATTCCCAGTTGGGGCAAATGCCTAGATTGCAGGCCAGGTCCTTAACAGGGGGCACAAGAGAGGCAACCACACATAGATGTTCTCTTCTCCTTTCTTTCCACTTTCTCTAAAAAATAAATAAATAAAATCTTAAAAAAAGAATAATGGCAATGGTTTAATGCTGTTAATGCTGGTTTAATGCTATGAATTAACTGCAACATAAATGATCACAAACATGGTAGACTAATTAGGATATGTTAGGCAAGGGTAAATTAGCCTGAAATGTAGTTCTTTGGTCTCTCCTGTTGAAAATGGCTGAGGCAAGGTAGCACAGACTATCTGATGCAAACTGAATTGTTTTAAGGAAGTGTAATCAGGGAGTGAACCTGTAACCCAGTGGTCCTAAACATGAGTCCATGAATCTGAAATGTAGACTAATAACTTAGGTAAATCTCAAATAACTGTCTTTAGTCCCTTTCATATTGGCAGTTACAACATTTTGGGGAGGTAGAGGTCATAAATTGGATAACTAGTATGATTTGAGGTAAGGTATAGCGAGAAGGATGAGAGTGAAGCTGAAAATTTCTTAACCCTCACTATTCAATGCTTTATGAAAATAGAGATGCTGATCACCAGAAAAACTAAAATTAGTTTGCGTTCTTTTGTTGGTATGTTACTCTGATCTTGAAATTGTGATTTTTTGCAAGGTGATTTGAATTTACTGTAATGAGATTCAAAGAATGTTATCTTAGAAATAACTTTCTATTCTGAAGAGATTACACTTAATTAAAATATGAAAATACCTAATTGAAATAATGTACTGCTCACTTAAAGATAATAAATTGTAACATCTTATTTCTAAAATATGATTTTGTTAAAAATTTGACCTTGCTGCCCTGACTGGTGTGGCTCAGTGGTTTGAGTGTCATCCTGCAAAACAAAATACCTCTGGTTTGTTTCCCAGGCAGGGCACATGCCTGAGTTGTGGGCCAGGTCCCTGTTTGGGGGTGTGTAAGAGGCAATCAACCAACTGAAGTTCTGTGCCCATAAATCTTCAAATCTTTCTCCTTCCCTCCTCTTCTCTCTAAAAGCAAATACATTCTTTAAAAAAATTTGGAACCATTGGAGTAAAAGTGGTATGACAATATGTACACAAAATGAGTATTATAAATTCTTCTCATATAATATTTTTGAGAAATAGAATGGCACACAGTTGTGTAGACAGGGCCCCCAAAACACATATAATAATATAAGTAAATTAAAAATTAAACCTTTTGTTCTTCAATAACATTATTAAGCAAATTAAAATAAAAGTTGCATGTTAGTTATATGACTGACCATGAACTTTTTTTAGAATATATAAAAATATAAATATCTCAAATAAATCAATATAAGAAAGAGACACAATCAAATAAAATTAATGAAATATTTAGAATATATATTTACAAAAATATCTATAGCCAATAAACACATGATAAGATGTTCAACCTCCTTAGCAATTGCAGAGATTCAAATTAAAGATAAAACAAGATAATTTTTTAACAACCAGAGGGCTAAAACTAAAAAGATAAAATTTAAAGTTTTGTCACATTTATAGTGGAAGTATAAAATAACATAATAACTTAGGGAAATATTTTGCAGGCATTGCCTGATGAAGTTAAACATAGTCCTACCCAGTAACCTAGTAATTCTACCACCAGCTATTTACCCAAGAGAAAATAAAACATATTTACAAAAAGGCATGCCCCAAAATGTAAGTACAGCTTATAGTAGCATTCTATCACAGCTTACAACATTAATTGAAAATTATTCAATGCCGTGCTGCTATGTTCATGTGCATTTTGTACCACACTTGCCTATAGTTTAATGTATAGTGTGATTAAATCAAAATTGCACTGTGAACATGATAACATATCACACCTGTGATTACTTACATGGAAAAGGGGATTTTGCAGATTTCATTAATTTTACTAGTTATCAGTAAGTGTGTAGTTATTTCCATGCATACATTAGAAATTAAATGGAATGTTTCCAGTATTTATCGTGTGAACCATATTCTAAAAATATTTGATATCTAACTCCATTTTTGGTGTTTGAGACATCTTTCAAGCCCCACCATGCCTCCGTTTTCTCTTTTGTGACATCTGGGTGAGAGGATAAGAATCTCTGGACCCTTTTTCCATTGGTGTCAACTGGGAGGTTTGAACCACACAATTCTGAGCCTACACAATACTACAGTGGGCAAAGACGCTAAGTACAATAAAAACAAAGGTACTCAGCCTTAGTAAGTCGCTTTAGACAACCTTGGGTTTCTGTCTAGTTCTTTTTTTTAAGACTTTATTTATTTTTAGAGAGAGGGGAAGGGAGGGAGAAAGAGAGGGAGAGAAGCATCAATGTGTGATTGCCTCTCTTGTGCCTCTTAATAGGGACTTGGCCCACAATCCAGGCATGTTTCCTGACTGGGAATCGAACAAGCGGCCCTTTGGTTTGCAGGTCAGCATTCAACCCACTAAGCCAGGGTGTGTTTCCGTCCAGCCAGGGTGTGTTTCCGTCCAGTTCAATCCAGAAAGCTTCAATATGCAATACTTCTCTTCATACACTGCTGGCGTATATACAGTGTTATCAGTCTCAGCATCTGAACCAGTTTTGGATGGGGAAGTTTTGACTACACCCTCTACAGGGCAATCATAAAGCAATCCACATAATAAGCGGGGTATCTTAGGCAATGATCTAAGGTGGTCTTTCTTCTCTTGCTTTGTTGTATTACGTGGCTCAGCTGCCTGCTGGCATGCATGCACTTGGAGCTGCTGCCTATTGTCTATCATGTACCTTTAATTCTGTCATTACCTGCTTGCAAATATGCCCTTTGAGTTGTGCTACTTTATGCTACAGTTGCTCAGTCCGCCAAATCTCTGTTTAACCAACTTAAGTTGGAAGTTTTGGTAGGTAATTGTCATTTAGGCATAAGAGTATGTACAGTATTAGGGCCCTCCTTAAAGGGGCCCTGGGTCATGTGTGTTAGCATAGGCCAATCAAGTATATTGGAGTAAATTATGTGCCTCGATTTTAGTATAGTTATAGCTGAAAATTTTAGCATAAGCTTTTGTAAGGACTCTTACCCCATGATCATTGGTTTTCTGTCTTAACCAGCATCAGACTGTTCTCTAGAGTGTTCAGGGAGAAAAATGATAACCTGTGAACATGTGAATCCAAAGGGTTGGTTGCAGAAGTCCATACCACCAAAATCAGATAGCTCATTAAGAGCCTATGAAAAGCTGTTGTTTTGTCTATGTCTTGTCAACAAAATGGAACCTAAACCTCAAAGATATAGAGTAAAATATCTGTGGCCCATTCATGGCACGGACTCTAAAAAGTTTTACTTCCACCACTCTGAAAGGGCCAGGGGACACCATTACCCTAATTAATAACTGCAAAACATACAAAGTTTAATTGAGTGCCATGGCTCAAAAACACGCAAACACTAATGCAAACCCAATCGAAAAATCCAATAAAGTCCACATGGACAAAGTCAAAGGGGGTTAGGGTCAAGGGTGGGAAGTGGGGATGGCTGGGGTAAGGGGGGGAATGGTGGGAGGGAAATGGAGACAACTGTACTTGAACAACAATAAAAAAATCCAATAAAGTAAAATTTTCACACAGGAGACCCTTAACTATTATGATGATACTAATTTGGAAGATTCTGTAGGAAAAATCCTATAAATATAAGGTGCATTTTATACACTTATTCAGGGCATAAAAATACACACACAAAACAAGGACAAGCCAATTACCCCCACAAAGTAACATTCCCCACCCTCGAGTAAAGATCCCTTGACATTACTTGGTCAGTCAAGGGCTGTTCCATGACTTACACTTTCAAGAAACAATTATTTACCCTCTTAGGATTCACAACATTAAAACAAACCCAACTTAATGTTGGCACTTTTGTGTTCTAGAAGCAACACATCCCACATTTAGAAATTATTCCTAAACTCATTTATTCTGATATTCTTAAATTTTCCCAGTTAGACTATCACCTTGAAAAACTAAAGACTTATAAAGGACTCATGGACAGACAAAGACAGTTGGGGGAAGATTGAATGTGGGAGGGATGAGTAGGGTCGGGGAGAGTAATAGGGGGAAATGAGGGCAACTGTAATTGAACAACAATTTAAGAAATGTTTTTGGAAAAAAAGAAAAACAAAAATAAACAAACACCCCCAGAATCTAAAGATTCTAGAATCTTTCCAAATTGCAATACAACAGAGACTCCCATTCATGCCCCTCATGACTCCTTCCTTATAGAGGTTGCAGCTTCTGACCAAACTATGGACATGTAGTGTAAAAACTGTTCATGTTGGCCCTGTATTGCACATCATTAGAGCATTAACTGCTAGGTGTAGACTGGGGTTCTTCTGGAGACAGTGGCTATCACATGCCCTTGGCCTTTGACTTTCTGCATATTGCTGCCCCTTATGTCACAGAAAGAGGTAGGTCAATACCACCCTCTGTGGATCAACCACAAGCAAAAGCCCTGAAGAGAATAGATAGGTAGATGCCACACAGCTGGTTAGTATAGAGTTGCCCCAAAATACTTCACTGTAATTGCTATATTGGATGTAGAAATCTGTGAGACTATGAGGCTATTGTTGTAAGACTATGAGGCTATTAATAAGACATTTATGTTCTATGTTTCATTGAAGTCAGTTCCTCAAAGCCATAGTTTGTGGTTTAAGTATAAAATTAATAATTTCTTAAATGAATATTTATTTAATGTGTAAGTATTTTGTAATGCAAATGATAAAAGAATTAAAATCAGTAAACTGCATATATCTGTCATTAAATAATTTATCAATCTAAAAGGATAAAAAACATAGATTTAAAGTTATTTTGTTGTTTCTAATGTGTAATTCTAAATCAAGATATTCAAATTCTAAAAATACATATTATTGGACAATTTGAAAATCCTAATTTCGTATCTTTAGATTAAAATTTCCTATATTCAAAATAGCTAATGAACTGCCTTTGTAAAAGTTACATTGGTCTGATAAATTTTGTAGAAGTAAAATGATATTAAGAAACTATTTAAGCCTAGAAAATATAAATGGGAAAGTTGAGGAATAGAATTTTTGAAATACAAAAGGCTTTTTCTGTTTGCTCATTTGTTGCTTTCAGTTTTACATGGGTTGGCAAAAGTAAGTTTACAGTTGTAATACAAATAAATAATACAATAATGAATAAGTAATAATACAAGAATAAATAGTTTGATGGACTCACAACTGTAAACCTACTTTTTGCCACCCTTGTATATCCCACGAGTAAAATATGTGGTTTTTTTCCTGTCTGACTTATTTTACTTAGCATGATACTCTCAAGACCCATCCATGCTGTTGCAAATGTCAGTATTTTATTTTTTATGGCTGAGTAGTATTCCATTCTATATATGTACCACATCTTTATCCAAACATCTATTAAAGGACAGTTTGGTTGTTTTTGTTTCTTAGCCACTGTGAATAAATCTGCAATGAACATAGGTTTGCATATATGTTTGCAAATAAATGACAGACACAGACAAACGTATGATATTTACCAGAAGGAAGGAGGCTGGGGAGGTAAAGGGTAAAGGGAGTCAAATATACAGTGATGGGAGATTGGACTTGAATGGTAGGCATACAATGTAATACACAGATGATGTATCATAGGATTGTACAGTTGAAACCTATATAATTTTATTAACAATGTCATCCCAATAAATTTAATAATAAGTGGAAAAGTTGTATAATATGTGAAATATATTTCAAAAAATATGCAAAAATATTAAATCTAGTAATAAAAGCTAAAAATAAAAGAGTGTAAGCTCCAGAGCTTGACTCCTTGAATTTGGAAAGAGAAATAGAAAAGGCTCTGCATTGCATCTGGTAAATATATAAAATAAAAACTTTTCATTGAAAATATTAGAAAGAAAAAGCTGGAAATAGATTGGTAGGCACCTAAAGTGGACACAAATGCATAATAATTAGAGGAGAAACATGAAAATTGCCAGATCTAAAATATCAGGGAAGATAAATAAATAAATAAATAAATAAATAAATAAATAAATCAAACAAACATAGGTTGGAGATTGAGAATCTAGAAACAAAGATTTCTATTATTAAGAGTGTTTGCAGGATTTCAGATGAGAGGACATTAACTGAGGAAGGGACAATGATTATGAAAGGAAAGAGTTTTTAGGGGAGATTTTACAAATAAATAAACTAAGTAAATTTTATTTATTCAGTACTAAAGGTGCTATGGTATATCCATAAATGATTCTGTTTTATTATTAACTCATTATGAGGGCAAACTTTTTTTCTTTTCTTAAAATATATTTTATTAATTATGCTTTTACAGTTGTCCCAACTTTTCCCCCATGCCCTCCTCTACCCAGTACCACCATTCCCTCCAGAAATCCCTCACCTTAGTTCATGTACATGGGTCATGCATATAAGTTCTTTGGCTATTCCATTTCCTATACTGTTCTTAACGTCCTCCTTTCTTTTTTTTAAATATATTTTATTGATTATGCTATTACAGTTGTCCCATCCCCCCATTTTTCCCCTCCACCCCCGCCATTCCCCATCCTTTAGTTTTTGTCCATAAGTCATACACATAAGTTCTTTGTCTTCTACATTTCCTATACTATTCTTAACCTCCCCCTATCTGTTTTCTACCTACCATTTATGCTACTTATTCTCTGCACCTTTTCCCCTTTCTCTCCCCCTACCACTCCGCTGTTGATATCCCTCCCTGTTTTATATAAATCCCTTAAACATTTCATATAATAAAGGCTGGGTGATGATAAACTCCTTGAACTTGACCTTATCTGAGAAGCACTTTATCTGCCCTTCCATTCTAAATGATAGCTTTGCTGGATAGAGTAATCTTAGATGTAGGTCCTTGCCTTTCATGACTTGGAACACCTCTGTCCAGCCCCTTCTTGCCTGCAAGGTCTGCCCTGGTGAACACCTAAGGCTCTGCCCCTTAAAGTAACAGGTGAAC
>PVJI01012372.1:0-51934 GCA_004026765.1 Micronycteris hirsuta | reverse complement strand
TACTGGCTTACCATGGAAAGCAAAATGTGCAATGTATTTTCTGATTTATTCTCAAACTGTCATGCTGGAAAATAATATCAAACATAAGCATTGATTTATTAATAATGGGACATATTTCATTCTAATATATCTTCCTTCAACTGGAACATTATACACATCTTTTTCAAACGTATTTTTCCAGTGGAAAAGTAATTACACAAGCACAGTATCAGCTTCGGGCGACAGGGCTGCGCATAAGTAATACCCAGCCTTACAGATCAATTCCGCTGAGACAGTGTGGGCTTTTCTAGACTCCTCAGAATTTTAACCTACACCTAATATTGTTTAATTTCACTATAAATTAAATATAGCTTCTTTTTTCATTCCAGTAAGCAGTACATTATTCAGGAGGCCTTGAAAATGTGCACCAGTATATTCCCTATAAACAAGTGGGCACACCTGTGGGTAAGAATAAAGAACATGTGTTTTTTTTCTTCCGCCACTGGTCACACAGGTTATTTCAAGCAGTAAAAATACCACAATTAATAAATATACCCCAAATTCAGTTAGAATTTAACACCTTTGTAGTCATTTTAATGTTCTATTCCTTTCTACCAGGCTAACAAACTACAATCATGGCTTTTAAAGTCCGTCCTTCTATAGCAGTTTAAAAAATACTTAAGATGATTATGATAATGTACACTTCCAGTTTATATTTAAATATACTGATTTTAAAAGTAGGGTCTCAGAAATCATTTGAACTGTCTTAATCTTTTATTTTTCATCAATAGAACGACACAATAATTAAATTTTTTTTGCTTAGTATATTGCTGCTTTACCTGCCACATCGGGGACATGAGAAATCTATAAATCCCTGAATTTTATAGCAATTTCTCTAAGCAATTCTTACATTTCTTCAAATATGTTCTTCCAATCTTTCTACAGCAAAATTCCATCTTCAACATCAAATGCAGTACACTAATCTAATTGTAGTTTCTTGTTCCCTAAAGTACTTCTTTTACCCTAAGAGCAAATTGCTCATACTTCAGGCAAATCAATTATATTGAAGCTTTAAACTGATGACCTATGTATCAGTTCTGAAAGTTCTCAAGATTTAAAAAAAGATAAGACAAGCAGACGACACACAAATGCAGATCAGACTGCCCCATGGCTAAGACGAAGCAGATCCAGGCTCCAGTGCGGCCCAAAGTGACTGAGGAAACTCAGCAGTTGACACAGTAGCTCAGGCGTCATTCTTGCCCATCTCTACCACTATAATCCAAACACAAAAATCACGACACGAAGACGGGCCAGACGAAGGAGGAAATTACGCAGGACTTTCTTAGTGTGGCTCCCTGCTCCTAACACTAGTTTGCTTCTTTATGAGGAAGAGATGCTGCTCATTGAATCACCACTCTTTTCAAGGCAGGAACTCATCAAGTACAACTGAACCTTTCAAACTTCCATTCGAGAAAACAATTCCGCCATCTGCAGGCTGAATAAAATAAAGCAGAATAAAGTATCCGGGTAATTTAAAAATCAAGACCCGGGCACAGAATCATGTTAACACTGCAGACTTGAATAAAGGCAGCCAAAGCAATTTTTTTAAATGGGTGGTTGTCATGTAAGTCTTGATTCAGATAGTCACTGTGGTATGGTATTGGTATAAGAACACACTGAAAATATCAACGGATGACCATAGGAAATGCATGCATAATAGTCTGGGTGAAAACAGCATTTGTAAGTTTCGGCATGGTAAGAAATGCCAAAAACACGGGAGAGATGCCCCAAACAGTGCACATAGCATAGTTTAATTTCTACCTGCTTAGCTTGTACAAAAAGACTGAAAGGATATATATATTCCAAAATGTAAGTGATGGAATAGGTTTTTTTAATTGATTAAACACTTTATTAAATAGTAAAATACTTACCTTAACATAGTAATACAGGTACTTGGTTTAAATAGTGAAATAGTACTGAAGGCTTATTAACAGTAAAGTAGGTCCCTGCCCTGTCTCTCCCCAGTCTTTGTATAGATGACAATAGTTATCTCTAGTTGGTGGTATTATTTTAAGTTCCTTTCATTACACTTGTTTCTTGTAATCTAGATGTTAACTCTGCAATAAATTTATCTAATTTTACTCCCTCTCCAAAACTGATCTAACAGTAAGTTAAAAAATGAGCTTTCGTTTTTCTTGTATTTAGACACAAACCCCTAAGGACAGGGAGAAAAGAAGGGATAACTGCATATAATTTGGATGCAGAAATGTAAAGGGATGAGTAATGGTTGACTGCCGAGCCTCCAGCAAGCCCAGCGCAGTGCTGGGTAACAACCGCCCTCACGCAGCAGAAGACGGAATGTCTGGGGACGGTTCTCCCCGGAGAGGGCACTTCGGAATGGGGGTTCAGCCTCTACGCCTGGGACATCAGACACTGCAAATATCAGTAAACTGAGAGAGTACCTGATGTGACTGGCAATACAGAAAATAGTGCTGAAAGCTAGCAGATGGGGTGGGATGAATTAGCAATAAAAAATAGAGAAAACTAAAAAAACCTTTTCAGAGACAACCATGTCAAGAAAAAAGAAAGCGCCCGGCTGGTATAGCTCAGTGGATTGAGCGCGGGCTGGGAACCAGAGGGTCCCGGTTCGATTCCCAGTCAGGGCCAGGTCCCCGGTGAGGGCCATGTGATATAGGCAACCATACATTGCTCTTTCTCTCTCTCTTCTCCTCTCTCTGAAAATAAATAAATAAAATCTTAAAAAAAAAAAAAGATTTATTAAAAAAAAAAGAAAAAAGAAAGGTAACAACATAATATGGGGCAATATACGGCCATCCTCAGGTGTGCAGAGTATTTGTTTGGTGTAACAGCGAACATGGATTTAACCAAGAACTGCATAAGAACTATATTAAGAGGATGGGGGAGGGAAAATATGGAGGGAGGATGGCACTGACCAGCAGTCAGTCATCCACAGATAATACAAAAATAGAAATAGGGAGAGGAGCAAACACCGGAAGAAAGTGGAGAGATAAAATGTGTTGCTTTCAATGAAGAAGACTGGGGAGCGGGGAGAGACAGGGCAGGGACCTACTTTACTGTTAATAAGCCTTCAGTACTATTTGACTATTTAAACCAAGTACCTGTATTACTGTGTTAAAATAAGTATTTTGACATTTAATAAGATGTTTAATTAATTTAAAAAACTTACTCTACCACTTACAGGTTAATCATTCTATGCCTCGGTTGCCTCTTTGGTAAAATACAGAGTGATGTAAAGTCTTTACAACGGAGCCTGCCAAAGAGCCAGTCCGTCTCGATGCTGGCAGCTGCTTTTTTGATAGGCAGCACACATGGTTAAGAGGGGGAACTCTGGAGGGTTCCAGAAAGCTGACTGGATGTATCACATTATCACTGTTTCCTATTCCTTCCTCCAGTAACGAGAGATGGATTCACCGGCTCCTCTAGGCTTCCCAGCGTAAACTTGCTTTCCTTTTTACTCTCCTTTACCTACTTCAGGGGTTCTCACAGTTAAAGTACACTAACTCACGACATCTATTTTAACTGTATTTCACATTTGAAAGCTAAACTCTCATAAAATCACTGGCAGGTACTTTGGTAGACCACGTAAATTAAAAATAGCATGTTGGAACTGCTGCTTTAGTTCACAGGGCCTCAAAGTACCATAGTACCTTTAATACCTACTTAATGGTTTGAGGTCACTTAAACAGCAGTGGAAAGCCATGAAAACACTTTTGAGCAAGTAAGAGAAACAACCGCAGTAAGAAATTGAACTTGTCTGCAGTTCCACATATATGGCTAACGTTCTCTAGCCAATTTTTTTAAAAAATGCACATGCTTTGAGATGGTCACATCTTAACCATCACAGAAAAGCTAAGATAAGTACAAACTGAAGATACCAATGTATTTCCTGCCTCCTTTACTCAATTAGACCCTTTGACCTGAGGCACCTAGGGACCAGGTCCTTATACGCTTCTGGCCCTCATCCTAAAAAGTGTTAGGGAGAAAAGGAAGGGTCTTAGGCTGGGGTGTGGGCATTTCTGAAAGATCAGTTCATGGCACGGAAATGGAGTAAAGGAGGAGAAAAAAAAAAACCTTTGTTTATTCCTTTGTAATTCACTCAACAAATATTTATTCAGCACCTACCAGGTAGGTGATTCTAGGGATTGGAGATATCAAAGGTGAATAAAAACAGATAATAATCCCTACTCTCACGGAGCTTAGCTTCTCAAGTAAGGAGACAGAAATAAATAATATGTCTGGTGGTGATATGAACTAAGAAAGGAAGGTAAGGGGACAGTGACAGTGAAGGAACTATTTTATCATCTGATCAGACAGGGCCTCCTCTGAGAGAGTGAGCAGAAATGAATGGAGGAAGCCATGCACATATCTGATGGAAGAGCCTTCTAAACAGAGGGAGCGGTGAGCACAGAGCTGCAGTAGAGTGCCTGGTATGTTCCAAACACAGGCAGCCAGCACGCTGCAGTGAGTGGGTGGGAGGCACGGTGAGGGCTGAGGTCCAGAGGTGGAGGGCATTCGTCTCCCACAGGGCCTTGGAAGCCACGGCCAGGACTGCAGGTTTTATTCTGTGTTTAATGAGAAGCTCTTGGAGGGTTTTCAGTGACATGCTCTGACTTACAATTTACAAGCGCTCTGAAAGCTGCATGGGAAACGATCTGTACTGGGCCAAGGGTGGTGGCACGGACATCTATTGAGACACTCCTGCAAGAATCTAGATTAGAGGTAGCTTGGACCAGTCTAGTGGGTAGTAGTAGGTATAGTGGTACTGGTCAGACTACACTTAACAGGTAGAACCAAGGGATTTTTGATTGATTGATGTGGTATATGAAAGTCAAGAGTTCAAGGATGAGTTAGGAGTGCAAGTGAAAGAACAAAAATCAGAATCAGATGCCACAGCACCGAAAGAAAATCTTTCTTCCTATAAAAAGTGCCCAAAGAATATTGTAAACTACATAAACTTAATTCTTATTCAGGTACTCAAACCCCGTTAAAAAAACCCTGTGCTTACTCTTGTGCAAGGCACTGGCCTGGGGACACAATCTAGGGACACCTGATTCCTCCAAGTGTAGAAATTACACTTGCTCTCTTCACCTCTCTTAGCATGAGAACTATGAAATCTATATAAGGTATAGTACCTGCTAGTTGCAGTGCTAACACTGAAATATAAATTGTAATGACTGTGAATCCGGTGGGTATGGCAGGTGTCCCCCATTTGTCTTTCCAGGTATACTTCTCAACCCTCCCCCACACTACTGTACAGGCTTTGGCCTCCAGTTGGGTTCTGCCAGTGGGCGGCATAAGCAGGAGGCTAGAGAGAGAGAGGAGAGTGAGGACAGGGTACTTACGTCCCTAGCTACCTCCTGGTGGGGTCACCTGGAGCGGGTTGGATCCTTTAGCTAAAGGGCTCAGCTCCATCACAGGGCCTTCCCATAGGCTCCCTCCTTTCCACTTCTGGTAACTGGCCCCTCCCGTGCCTCCTGAAGCCTGGAAGTGGTGACAGCACCTTACTTTAAACAGCCCCTTAGTACAGCGCCATCTCTACACCTGGCATTCACAAAAGTTGTTATTTATTAAACTCAGATCTATTTACCCACTTTTAGGAGGATGGCACTTAAGTGATGAGAAAAATTTCAAACCACAAAGTCATTCCGTTAGAAGGAACAACATGAGCAAATGAAAGAGAAGCATCCAAGTTTAGAGAAAGGTGCATTGTCTGAGGAGCCTAAATCCACAAGTCACTTTAATCCAAACTCAGTTCTGAATCAAGATTTCCAAATGAGTGGCTCTGTTGTAGTCTCTTATGTAAATGTATCTACTAGCCATTTATTTATAGTTGGAATCCCTACCATCAAACACATCTTCCTTATTCTCAGACATAGTAAGTATCCTTGCAAAGTAGCACAACTATTTTCTGCAGGAAATGCCCAAAATGTTTATGGAAGTAGGGTAGGCAATAATTTATAAGTTACAGGGAGACCTCAGTTCCCTGGAATCACATACAAAATTTTCCATGTGTGTATTTTTCTGAAAAAGTGGTACAGCTTTCAACAGTTTTCAAATAGATTTGTGCCTCTCTAAAAACCAATGCTTCCAGATCCCCAAGGAAGCGCTCCTGAATTATAAATTTGCCAACTCTAAGCCTTCCCTAGAAATGTTTCATGTAATACAAGAAAGTCTTGACTGCAGAAAATTTTCTAGATCACTAGCTACTATAAGCGCACTGCCTGGGTCAGTTTACTGGCTGCCAGTCTGCAATCCTACTTTGGACCTCTGTGTCCTTTCATAACTTTCTAGATTTTCAGCTTCCCTGGATGTTAATTTAACAGCTATAATATGCAAGGCCTCTAGCTATATATTAGACAAAGCACTACAAAAGTTGAACCTCATTTATTTTTCTACTCACATGTTATTTTAAATTCAACATGTTATTCCTCAAAAAGAACTTACAACCATTATTATTAACATCTTAGTTATTAATTAATTAATTAATTAATTAAATTCCAAACCATGCCTTTAGTCTGAAAGGGCAGCAGTGGGAACTCTCCAAAATTAACTGTCTAGACTAGTTTGAAAAACTGTTTACAGATGCTGTATCACTTATGTAAATACCACATCTGGCCTCTGGGCCTTTGTATCTGCTGTTCTTTTAGCCTGGAAGGGACGCTACCTCTAAGAAGCCTTCTTAGGTACTCCCTTATTATCCTGAACTTAGCTCTCAGAGCTCACTACACACACTATTAAAATCACATCCTTATTGTTTATCTTCCCAAGCAGACTGCACAGAATTAGGGCTGTATCTCCAGAAGCTAACTATGATTAAATGGGCCATGTGCCAAATACAGAATTCTGTTCCATTCTGCAGGCCAACCAGTTTCCAAGCAGGCTGCCATGTAGCCTCATGTTCATTTCTTCACTCAGTATCAGCAGAATGGTGAGTAACAGTAAGTCTCTGCCTTCTCAATAAGTATCTCAGTTGAAAGAATAAAACAAGTTGGGATTTCTTAAGCAAGATAAACACTATATATTTATTCATTCTTCAGCTCATTATCATTAGAGCTGTGTGGCTTTGAGAGACTCACTTAATTTCTCTGAGCTTTAGTATCTTTGTTCAATAAAATGCAGATAATACCAACTTTATTAGATTGTTATGGGAAGTGAATAAGGCCTTTCTAGGAAGTGCTAAACATGGCATATGCCATAGCTCATAAAAATGCTGCCAATAAATGCCTTTTAAGGAAACCAAAATCCAAGTGTACTTACACAACTGATGTGTTTTTAAATCATGGATAGACATGTGGGAAAAAAAAAAGAAAATAGTCCAATAATCACACTTAATTCACATAATCTATAGATTACCAAATAGCTGCTTAGTTTTATGAAACAATTTCTACCAAGCTCAGAGAAAAATGAACAAACACCATGTAAAGTCATGCTGCTCTATAAAACCAAGAGCTCAAGAATTGCCATGTGTATTTAGCATGGTAAAACAAAAACTTGTAGGTGAAAGGTTAGGAGACAAATTTTGGCTCAGAATTAGAAAAAAAACTCCAAACTTTTCAAATAACCTAGAGCTACCCCACAACACACTCGGCTTCTGTGGTAGGCAGAATAATGCCCACAGCACCCCGCCCCCAACCACCACCCTGCCAAAGACGTCTCCGTCCTAACACCCAGAACCTGTGTAGATGTTAGGTTACACGGCAAGGGAGAATTAAGGTTTAAGAAGGAATTAAAGCTGCTAAGCAGCTGACCGTGAGATGGGAAAAGCATCCTATATTATCGGGTGGGCCTGATGCAATCACAAGGGTGCTATGATGTGAAAGAGGGAGGCACTAGGAAACCCATACAGCTTCCTTGGGATGTCGTGTCCTCTTTCTTACAGATGATGGTCAAGCAGAGTTAGACAAGTTATTCATGGTTGGCGGGGAGGGGACAGGGCAGGGGAAAATGTCCTCATACATCTGATAAGGATTGCCTTAGTAAATTTCTAAAGGCAGGGGTCCTTAAACTGGGTCTAAGGAAAGCCTCCTAACCTGCATGAACATATGCCCACTTCTCTGTAGAGAGGATCTAGAGCATTCAAATATTCTCAAAATGATGTTTTACAAACAAGATTAAAAACACTCTTCCTAGATTATTCCCAACACCAGGCTTTTACTATTCCATGCTTTTCTAAGGCAGTGAGTCTCAAAGTGTAGCTTGTCAAACAACAACATAAAATATCAAAACTCCTTTAAGGCTGTTTGTAAAATTCAGATTGCTGAGCTCCACTTCAGGCAAAATCTCTGGGAGCTGTAGGAAAGTTCAATATTTAATAAACTGGGAGGAAAAGGGAATTCTATACATAGTTAAAGAACCATTGCTCCAAGTAGTTGATGAAACATTAATCTGAAGAAACTGAAATAAATTATCCCCATCACGAAATCTTTAGAAATCTCAGTGCACTCACCTTACCATGCGACTTTGTGTAACTTATTCTTTTTTTTTTTCCAAGCCTTGGGCAGCCCAAAATATGTAGGCAATGTCTATTGCACTTATGTTTTAGATTAAAGTTCATTCTGTGCAGTGCCAGAATGATTGGCAGGTAATGGGTCACACTCAAAAAATGTTAATTCTACGACCCCGCCCCACACCCCTGTAAAGATAAATAATGGCCCTCACGCTACATTACCTATTGTTAAATACCGGAAGAACTATTGTGTCAATATCATCAACAAATGACGGTTTCTTATAATAAGTTTCATGGTATGATTTCCCCTCCTAACTTTTCACTCTTTCATGCTCATATTGTGCTGGATCTGTGTCTGTGATGCAGTGGGCATTTAACACATTAAGTCCTTTACCAGTCGTCGCGTGGGGCAACCCTGGTGACCTAGAAGAAAGGGTCTCTCACTAGGGAAGAGCCAAAAGAATGAATAAGAATATCCAAAAGTGACTTTTCAATCTCAGCAACCTTGGGCAGCTTTTCCCTGACAGGGATGCTTGACAACCCTAAAGGAACCTGAGACGTGACTAGAAAGGGACCTCAGTGAAGGGCGTTTAAGGACCTATCTTCGCGCCTCACACAAAAAAACCCCAAATTCCAAGGCAAGGTCAAAAGAAACCATACCAACCAGAGGACCAAAGACGGAGTCAAGTTCTCCCAACTCCCAGGATAGCCGTTCGGGGTCTGCACGTATTAGGCGGTCAAATCATCAGACCCGTACCCAAGAAAAGTCCTAGGGAACGGCGAGCCCCGAAAACCTCCACATCCAAATGCAGGACCTCAATCAAAAAATCCCTGACCCTGGCCCACTGCTCACTTACACACAGAAGCTGAGAGAGCTCCAGTCACTCACCCTGCAGCCATTGAGTGTTGTGAAACCATCTCCAACTAGCTCCGCGGCCGGCAGTCCACCCAGCAGCTCCCTTAACCAGCCCCAGGCCTCGCCCGCTGCCGAAGCCTAGGAAGTAGCGCAGCATCCGCAGGTCACAGCCTAGCCTCCAGGAGGCCGCCATCTTTCCAGCCTTCCCACCGCCTGTCGCAGTACAGCCTGATCGCTCCGTCATCAAGCCCCTCCCAAGCCCCGCCTCTCACCCGGTTAGCTACGCCCCTCAAGCCCCAGTTGTGCATGAGTTCCACGACTCCTAGCCCCGCCTCCAACCTCGCTGGCCCCGCCTCCCAACGGAGGTTGAGGGGGCTGAGCCGCCGGCTTGCCAGTCAGCGAGGCCCTCCCAGGCCCGCCCACCGCCTTGTGCGC
Organism: Micronycteris hirsuta; assembly: GCA_004026765.1. Lineage (NCBI taxonomy): Eukaryota > Metazoa > Chordata > Mammalia > Chiroptera > Phyllostomidae > Micronycteris > Micronycteris hirsuta. Next base: position 42,176 of record PVJI01012372.1, on the reverse strand, counting down.
CCCGCCCCTGGAATGTCCTCAGCACCGCCTGATTGTATTTCAGGCCTCATTGCGTTAGTCCACGTGGATCGCCTGGAGCAAAGCCGTGCGAATAACGGGGGCAGCAGGTGTCTCTAGTTCGGGTCATGTCTGGCTGTCCCACTCCGGAGGGAGAGTGTTGCTCACGGCGATGCGGCCTGCAGGTAGGGGCGGAGCCCCGGGTGTCCTTTATTCCTAGGAGACGAGGCGCTGGTGGGGCTTGGAGGAGGCTTCCGGGAGGCTGTGACGCGACCCCCGTGCAACTCCGCTCCGCACAGCGACGTGAGGTCACGGCCCGCAGTGGTCGCTTCCCAGGGCTGGGCTGTGTTACGGTGGGAGATGGGCACCAAACGTTGAAAAAAGAAGGAACCACGGAGGAGAGCATTCGAGGCCTTGTGTGTTTTAAAGCAACTTACTAGGAAGACAGACCAATCAAGGGAAAGTGCCGCGCTTGAGTGGAAATGGAACAAAGACTGAGCTCTCAAGCTTACCGTTGCGCACTGGCTACCAGCCTGAAGTTTGCGAAGCACGCTGTAGGCACACTGGGGAAACGTTCACCTTGACCAGATCTGTGCCTTAGTAGCCAGCACTTTCCCTCTGAGCAGTTTTCCAGCCTCAGTTTAGATTGATTATGGGATGATCATAAAAGCGATTCTTAAGCAGAGATCAAAGGAACATCCACCCTAGGGCTGCTATGCTTTTCATTTACTTGCACACACCAACAAGTTAATGGAACATCTACATTCTCATTGATACAGTCATGACTAAAACAAACGGCCTAGGGTCTAGAGAAATATTAGACAAACAATTTCACTACAATATGAGAAGCCTTGCTTATGAGGCAGGGATAAAATTAGCCCCCTTATTCTTCTCCCATTTTTCTTTATTAAGGCTGAAGGTCCCAATTAAAAAGTAATAACCAGCCAGAGATTTTATTGTGAAATATTTGTGGAGGAGGATGAAGTTTTCCTCTCCCTTCTAGGCTCTTTTAACTGGTCCCATAATCAAATCAACATGAGAGATTAATAAAAGAAAGTAACTGAATTTAATAACATAGTAAATAAGGAAACTCCATATACACGAGAGGTTCAGAGAGAGGAAGGTAAACAAGGCATACAAGGCCTGTCTGGAAAAAGTCCGGCCATTGCTAATATAATGAGAACGTTTGTGTGACAGGATGTAGCCTGGCAGCCAGAGAGAGTGGGCTGGAATGCGCATGTGTGAACAGTGACTTCACTGTACTGGTTACTGGGGGCCCTTAGACGCCTTGAATGAGCATGTGTACTGTGTGGCCATCACATTCAAAATAGCTGAGCGAGTAGAGCAATGAATCTGCATCAAATTTTGCATTAAGCTTGAATATTCCTCCACGGCTACTATGCGGATGATTCAGAAGCCTGCAGCTATGGACAGCTGGTGATTGGCAGCTTCATCACTACAACGCGCCAGCTCCTGCATCTTGTTTGGTGAAACACGCAGGTGACTCAGCCCCCTAAAGCCTGCAACTTCTGGCTTTTCCCAAAACTAAAATCACCTTTGAAAAGAAGGAGGTTTCAGACCATGGATGAGATTCAGGAAAATATAATGGGGTAGCTCATGGTGCTTGGGACAACTGTGTGAGGTCCCAAGGTGCCTACTTCGAAGGGGACTGAGGCGTCATTGTCCTATGTACAGTGTTTTTGTATCTTGTATCTTCAATAAATGTCTCTATTTTTCATATTATATGATTGGATACCTTCTGCACAGACCTTGTATGTGACTTTCTGAGCTAAGGTAAGGCTCGGAATGCCTTGGAGCTTCAGAAGGGAGAAGAAGGTCATTCTTAGAATGATAAGAAGAGCAGGTGTCAAGTAATTAGAAGTTTGCCTTGCCTTATAGGTAGGTCATGAAAGTTTATTTCTAGTAACAACTCTTATGGCCAAGGCCCCAAATTTAAGTTCTCTAAGGAAGAGGTAAAAGTTTCTCCTAAGTCTGCAGGGTTGCCTTCCACTGAAAATAATTCATGTGCCAAAGTGGCACATCTTGGGGAGGCCCGTTCTGAACTCCTTCAGTGTCTACAAGCACTGTGTGTTGCTGTTAGCCACTGAGCACCTCAGCCTTCTAGGCAGCTTTCTCTCCCAGTCCCCAGGTGGCTATCTCAGAGCCTCCCCGTCTACCCCAGCCCTGTTTTGCAGCTGACCTTGCCTCCGGAATTGCTAAGAAGCTACTACTGTGGAAGCTATTAGGTGTTAACTTGTCAACTTCAATTTCTTCCTCTTCCCACATTATAATGTAAAGGTTAAGAACTAGGCATCTCGAATCAGACTGCCTAGAATCAAATCTTACTTCTCTACCTGGGTGGTCTTGGACAAATTTATCTTTCTTGGAATAATACGGTTATTATAAGGATTAAGTAAAGTCCATATAAAGCCTGTAGGGTAGTGCCTGGCACAAAATCAGCGCTCAACAAACGGTAGCTAGCTCTTGACCCTGGCTGGTGTGGCGCAGTGGGTTGAGCACTGGCCTGTGAGCCAAAAAAAAATGGTAGCTATTCTTGATATCAATTGAATTATTACATCCAGGGTGGGGCAAAAGTAGGTTTACAGTTATATGCAAAACACAGTTTATTCTTGTATTATTATTTATTAATTACTGTATTTTTCCATAAGAAAAACTGTAAACCTACGTTAGCCCCAGCCTGTATTTACTTGCATCTTCACTTGGTCTTGTCTGCAATACTTCCCTGTTTTCCTAGTCCCAGTTTCTGTATTCACCAATTCCTAGTGTTGAAGCTATTGCTCTCCTATACCCTTAATCTCTCTCCCTAATTTTACCTCCTAACATGTGAAAAACTCTATTAACCAGTTTTTCCTTCTATTTCCCTATTGAGCCCTTCATAGCAACACTGCTGAAAGAGTCCTTAGAATTCTCTGCCTCTAAGTTTTATTCATTTCTTAATCCATTTTGATCCAGCTTTTAAAACCAATTTATGGAAACAGTTGTTACTTAAGGTCATGGTTGATCTTATTTACAAATATAGTTGGCCTAGCGAAACTCCATCCCAAGGTGCACCCTATTATCCAGGCTGTTTGTGACTGCACCGTGCAGCTGAACATCGCTAGAGAAAAAGTCACAACTGTGCTGACGGGCCTCACATCATAGTCAAGATTTTAACCTCAAATTGGCACTTAGTACTACCCAACATCCCTCCTGTGCTTCCCTAGTAGTTCGCTGTCCCACTCCTGGAAATGACTAGTTGATCCTACAGTCTCTTTTCAAGGCTCTCATACCCCGTCGCCACATCCTCACTCAGCTGCCGACTTTGTTTATACTTAAGAAAATAGAAGTCAGGAGATAACAAACTTCTTGCCACAAAACCTACAGATCTGCTTAAACATGAACCTATCACTTTCTCATGTTGCAAAATGGAAGGCCACTTCACTTGTGCTCAGGATCTCCATCCCCTCACCTTCTGCAGTTGTTTCTCTCCCTCTCCTTGTCTCTCTTGCTGTGAGTCGATTCCTTTTCTGGCAGAACTGTTCTCATCAGCATGGCCTCCAAGCTCCTGGGTGATCTGGCCCTACAAATTCATAGTCCACCACTTTCAGCCCTTCATCACTAGCCAACTAATCGTCTTTCTGTTCTTTAAACTTCTCAAACACGTTCTTACTCTCGGGTCTTCACACCTGCTGTTTCCTCTGCCTGGAGTGCTTGCCTGTCCCTAGCACAAAATCTTGCTTGTGCGCACACACTTACCCATCATACACTGGTTTTTCCGCATGTGTTAAGCCTTAAATGTTTCCTACTCAGAAAAGCCTTCCTTAATCAAAGTTGATCTTTGCTATTTTTTTCTAAGTCCCTTGTTTCTTTTTTTATTGCAATTTGTTTATTAATTCATTCTTCTGTTTATAAAAACCACCCCGTGCCCTGTAAATTCCTTTGCAGCAGGCATTTTGTCTTGTTCTTAGCTGATTTCCCAGGATGCTTTGCCAGTAAGTACTCAAGGAAGATTCATGATTCATATCCCAGTGAATGACGTCACTATCTACTTAAGCTACTCAGCTAACCCAAAACTTGGAGGTCCTTGCAGCCTTCCTTTTCTTCAGTTCTCTCACTCAGAGTTCTGCCTTTCATTTCAACTTCTAAAATACTTCCAAGTCATCTTCACCATCACTCCCTTGCAATTTCCTTTTAAAACTTTCCACGGCCTCCTTACTGGTCTGGTCTTCTGCTTTCTTGGTCACCACCCTCCATCCTTTTCTCCACTGCCACTGTAGAAATGTTTCAAAACCAAGATCTGACCATGTCGTCTATCTACAACTGCTCAGTGACTTTCAACTACCTGTGAAATAAAGTCCCAACTCCTGTGCATGGCGTGATAGATCCTACGTACTCTGCCTTCCTTTCTCCTCCATCCCACGGAACCTGATTTATAACCAGTTCCAACTACTGAGAGTTCTCTCGGACCGAAATGCCCTTTCTCCTGTTTACTTACCCAGCATATTCCCACTTTCCTTCGTTAAGACTTAGCGCAACCATCCCCTCTATGAAGCTTTCCAGCTCCTACTCCCTCCCACCCACAGCTTCTGTTCCCGTGATGCCCTGGATTATCTTGTATTGTATGTTGCTTTGTTGCTTTATAACTGTTAACTTCTTTATTAGATTGTGAGTTCAAGGGTAAGGATTTTATTTACATTCATTTGGGGGGGGGGGCTTCATAAAAGTTGTTGAATGGATGAGAGGGCTCTGTAATTAATGCCAGAAGAAAGGTATGTAGAGCAGATGTTGTGGCAAAGAGTCCAAGGGAGGAGTGGTCACTTCTTGGTGCAATGCGAGAGGGAATCGTAGATGAAGTGGGTAGGGGGCCTGGTGTGAAGGCTGACAAGCAGGAGTCTCACGGCTACAGTTGGGATTATTGGAGGTCCAGCAAGAGCAATAACAGTGCAAAGAGAAAGAATATATTCTTGGCGAGCAAGAAAATGTCTTAGTTATCTGTGGCTGCATAACAAGTATCCCAAAATATAAACTGAGAACGCAAACATTTGTTGTCTCGGTTTCTGAGGATTAGGAATCCAGGAGAGCTTAGCTTGAGGTTCTGGCTCAGGGTCTCTCAGGAGTTGTCAGTCAAGCTGTCGGCCGGAGTACAGTTGCTCTCAAGTCTTGACTACAGCTGCAGTGAGCTTCCAAGCCCTCGCATGGAGCTGTGGGCGGGCCCCCGTTCCTCGCTGATTTTTGGCCTGTTGCAAGTCTCAGTTCCTCGCCGTGTGGCCTTCTGCACAGGCTGTCTCAGTAGCTTGAGCAGCTGGTTTTCCCCACACCTAGTGATCCAAGAGAGAGAGGGCATCTGGTCGGAAACTATAGCCCTGTAGCCTAATCCCAATCCCAATCCCAAAAGCGACATACGGTCACTTCTGCAGCAGTCTGTTGGCCATACAGACCAATCCCAGTACAATGTGGAGAGGCGTGAATACCAGGAGATCATTAAGAGCCATCGTGGTGGCTGACATTCACAACTAGTTTGAATAGAACTGGGAGACTTATGTAAAAAAGTGAAAAAAAGTACTTGAAAAGTTAAATTAGGGCAAGAAAGCAGAAGGACCTAGGCTAAGAAGGTGGTATTTAGGCATTAGGAGATGTGACGAATGGAGTTCAATAATCAAAGTAGCTCATTATTTCAGTATTAATAGTAGAGAGAAGGGTAAGCTGGAGAAGGAGAAATGGTAGGCAAGAGGAACAAATAGGAAAAGATAACCTTAATCTTCCCCTAAATATCAGTTGGAATTTTTACTCCCTATTGCAAAATAAGAAAAATTATGACAGCGAAAAAGTGAATTTCACAAAATTAATTGCATTCAATTTAAGGGATTACCTTTTTATTAGATTATCCTTCCTGCTTTTTTATGTTTAAAATGCACTTTATTTTTTTGAAGAAGGTGATAGTGATTATTAAATACAGTTAATGCTGTAACTTAGCAATCTTATGTCAGTCCCTAAAATTTAAAACCAACAAAAACTACTGATCTTGAAATTGAGAAGTCTGAGAATCACGGAGATTGTTATTATAAGGAAACTGATACCCAGAGGACTCTGACTTGCCTTACGGTCTTCTGATTTTTAGTTAGTGCTTGATTAACGTGAAGAAGAGTTTTTAAGTCTGGCAAAGGGCTTTGAGTGCAGGTCAAGTTGCAAAGAGGACCAATATGCACAGAGAGGAGAATGAAGCAGGCGTGCAGAAAGGAACAAACACAGTGCTGACAGCTTTGCTGTGACTGCATCCAGTCCCTTCCTGAGGCCAGTGTCAGGAAAAATTGTGAAAGACTGAAATGAGCAAAAAAGATAACTAGCTATCTTGGGGTTCTCTTTGAGCTACTGTACAGCTCTGTGAATTGTTGAATACTGACAGTAATGCAGATGATTATTGTTCATAGAAATGCAATTTGTATTACGGATGTTCAGCTTATTGCTGCCTGGTGGATATTGTCCTGTTTTTGCTTTATTTGTAAATCTAGAATTCCTGAGTACTTATAAGTGCTAGTGTTTGTTTTGAATTCTCTTTGGTACCAGTTGTAACAGATTTCTGGTTCCCTCGTTAATTGATGAATTAAATAATATCTTTGACACATGCTTATTTTATTTTTTTAATTATATTTTATTGATTATGCTATTACAATTGTCCCGATTTTTCCCCCTTTGCTTCCCTCCACCCAGCAGACCCCCACTCCCTCGGGCAATCCCCACACCATTCATTGTTCATGTCCATGACTCATGCTATAAATTCTTTGGCTGCTCTCTTGCCTACGCTGTACTTTACATCCCCATGACTGTTCTTTAACTACCTGTTTGTACTTCTTAATCCCTTCACGTTTTCACCCACTCCCCCAGAATCTCCCCCTCTCCCCTCAGAGAGGCATCCATACACGGATGTTTCTGTCCCTCTCTTTCTCCCTCCCTTCCTCTCTCTCTAAAAATAAATAAATAAAATCTTTAAAAAAAAAGAAATTGTAATTTTGTGGGTTTGGACTATTGAATCCAAAACCTGTGAGTTTATTAACAACAGCTGCCGTACCGTTATTGTTCCTGTGGAATGAAGCTGGCTAATTGCTGTAACACCTCAGTACTGGAAAAGACAAAAAGGCAAAAGGAGATCCTTAATAACAGACCATTTTCTATAATGTTTGCAACTTGCTGGGCAAATTGGTGGTTTTAAGGATTGGAAAACTGCAGGAGTCTTCTCATTAGCTGTACTTTACTATATAATTAAAATATCATTATATCCCTAAAAAAGGAAATAGCACTTTATACAGGGTATGGATAACTTGGCTAGATTTCATTAAGACAGATTAAAAGAAAAACATAGCTATACTATCTATTTTAATTCAAGAACTTTTAACTCATTAAAATGGGAAGGAAACTAACATTGTGTCACACATTATGCTGGTCGCTTTATATTCACTATATCTCGTTTTAAACCTCATAATGTTCTCATCTTATGGATCAGTAAACTGGAACTCAAAGTCGTGTAAGCAAAACATTGTGTAATAGGGATTTGACTTGATGTCCATTAACTCCTAAGCCCTGTGTTGAGTCAGAACTTTAAAAAATTTCAACGTTCCCATGTTCTTAATTTTATATTTTGAATCTACTCCATCAAATTATGAATTATATTCATAATACCTTAAACAAAGAGTATGTGTCAGATAGTAACAGTGAATTTGGGAAAACACCATGATTTCAGAAATCCAGTTAAGTTGCTGAAAATTCAGCCTATTCAATAATAATTTGTTTGAACTCAGAGATGTTTTTTTCCCTTCTACCCAGTGCCAAGGTTTATATGGGCAAACTTCCTTGCTATTCTGTTCTTCACTGTGGGTCTATTTTAGCTGGAAGATAGATCTCCTTGGGGTATCTGGCATACTTAGGGATTTTCTGTTAGATGCCGCACTTTAAGCATGCCCTAGGTTTTATCTGTGTTTTTAGTAGCCTGCATAGCTGTCAGAGTTGAAACTCAAGGTCACCTGAGTTTTGCAAAAAACTTCAGGGGAATGATGGCTTTGGAGCTAACTTCCCTTCCAGGTAGATTTACTCTCATTGCTTTTATGGTCCCTGTGAGACCTACTTTCTTGCCAGCTCAGCAATCTATTTTGAAATATTTTTAAAAATAATTCATTCAGCATTTTAGTTGTTTTCAAAGTTAGGATTGTATATCATACTGCCAAAAATGGAGTTCATTGTTATTTCTTTATTTTTGTTTTCATTAATTTTTAACTTTGAAAAAGAGGGAAAAACATTGGTGTTTTTTTTCCCTAAAGAAATAACTATTAGACATATAAAAATAAGGTTCTTATTTTAATTAGTCTTACTGTGCTGATCATTTCATGATATATAGAAATATCAAATAAAACTGTTTGTACACCTGAAACTAAAATGTTACATGTCAATTATGCCTCAATAAAAATAAATCAATAGACTCAATGTTTATCCCAGCATATATGCGTGTGTTCCTGCACACACCTATTTTTACAGAAGTAGGCCCAGGAGGTATATTAATTTGATTATTTCTGAGTGAGTGCTTTTTGTTATTTCCTTGACTTTATATTTCATAATAAGTATATATTGCTTTTGTAATAAGAGAACATAAAACAATCACTATGGTAAAAAGACATTTTTAGAATAAAAAAATTGAACTAACAGAATATGAACAAATAGCTATTATAGTATATCATATATATTGTGACTCAATTAAATGTTTTATGTACTAGACATTTACTAGATGACAAGCATGTTCCTTTCAACACTAGATTATATTTCAGCCATCTCAATAGATACTTTGTAACATACTGGGCATTTCCCCACTTTGGTGTTTTAGCCTGTTTCATAGTGATGGACTGTAGCCCCTGTACTGAGTAATTCCAGGTTGCCACATAATACAGTAGATCCACTTTGTAAACACTAAAAACCAAGTATGTTTTATAATAGGTTTCTCCCTCACAGTATCTTCTCTGTGGTAGATTTTCTTAAACTTTCTTAAAGTGGCTTCTTAATAGAAATTTCAGTGAGAATAGTCACTTGACAAAATAATGTCTGGTTTTAAAATAATTGTCTCTTTTTTAAGGACAAGGAACATCCAAGATACCTGATCCCAGAGCTTTGCAAACAGTTTTACCATTTGGGCTGGGTCACTGGGACTGGAGGAGGCATTAGCTTGAAGCACGGGTAAGTTTCTGGCTGATTTCATTTCTGGGAATTCTCCATAGAACAGACCATGGAGAGCCCAACATACATTATGTCCAAAGAAAACTGATGCGCAGTTTTGTGTGATCCTGAATGTATTTCGTTTCTACTTGAGGAAATAGATATTTGCATAACTGTGTGGGACAGGTACAGTGTGTGTCCAAGTTGCAAATATAATAAATACCTAAGGATTTGAGAACACAGTTTCTAGTCAGAATAATTTGGTCCTCAGTCTTTGGAGTGGCAAAGTTAAATAACAGGCTGCCATTATTTTCATATGTCTGGAATTGTAAAGGGTCCCCTCTTAGACAGACAGGATTTGTTTCAAAGGTTCAGAAACATATTTTAAAGTCACTTAAATACAGATTACTAGCCATTGAATTCCTAAAAATTATATTTTAGTGAGTTAAAACAAAGGCACTACACCATCCTAAAGCACAGGTATCATTATTAATGGACATAGCACCTGCCGGTCCATGTTGCTCAGAGGACAAAGCAAGAGGTACTGAACTAGAAACAGAAGGAATGAACAGTATGTAATATTACATTAGATGTATTTGGTGTCTTTCCTCCAAGAGGATGAAGAAATCAGTAACTTACTGACAATGAAGAGAGGTGGTAGAATCTCATTCTCTTAAGTGATTTTTCCTCCTGGAATGGCTAGGAATATTACTGTCTGGAGGCTGACTGTTAAACTGAGTAGCTTGATTTATTTCTTTATCCTAATTCACTTTAACAAATTTGGATTGCTACAATATTTCTGTAACATTGAGTATATAGAGTCATACCCCCAAGGAGGCCGCATTGTGTACAAGGAATGGAAAGTAAAATGCAATCAGGACCTTTTGAACAGAAGCGGTTTTGTGGCACACCACAAGATGGCGCTGTTGTGACTTCCTCTGCTTCAGCCGACACGGACCTCCTGAAATAGTAGTGGAAGTGTGGGGAATGCCAGCAGGGGCCTGAGTCGTCAACTGGCGCTGCAGTGTGCGTTAGGTATGCACTGCATCTGACAAGGTCACGTTCCGGGTGCGTCGTACGTTCGTCCATGCCTCTTAGCGTCAACCCAGCGCTGACGTGTCAAGTCAGCGTTGCGCAGGCTTTTTCGGATTATTATGTCAAAATTTTAAGATGACCTGTTCCCAGCAAAGTCCTACAATGGATAAAATAACACTGGTTGTTATCTTATCCGTTCAGGAGTCAAGTCCCAGTACTAGTTTCTCAGCTGCATTATTTAAAATAAATCACATTCTAAACATTGCCTTTAATTAATTGCTTTCTATTTGCATATACAGAAGTAGTTTTTGTATGCACAAGATAGAGCTTTCTAACACACTGAATTAAAATAACCATTTTAAACTGCCCCCCCTTTTTTTTAAAGCAAAGTTAAAAATAGGGTGCAGGTAAGGGGTCATTGCAAATCTCAAGAGGGAATTTTTTTTATCATGAAGACATAAAAGACGATGTTCCGTCTAGAAGAATTTTACTGACCCATATACTGAAATTGTGTGGTCACCCTGAAACACTCACTGGTACCTTTTAAAATTAAATGACTTTTATAGCACTATAATCAGTTCATAGGGAAGTTGCATCCTGTGTGAAATGCTTTTGCCTTAGATTCTTAATGGGTGAGGAGCGCCTCCTGGAGGTCACAGATGGAAACAGTCACAATTTTATGGTACTGTATTTGGAATCTTATTAAATGTGTGTCTTACATAGGAAGATAGGTAATTTGTACTAACATGTTGAATTTTTTCCCTAAGACTTAAATGATTTCATAAGCCCACATCAGCTACTACATCAGCAATGTTATCCTTATGTTATTAGCAAAAGCTTGGTTTTCTTTGATGCTTAGAACAAATAAATTTGGAATGAACTACAAAACCAATAGATTATGTTTCTAGAATAATACTGACAGTAAGCTCTTTGGGAATATAAACTTATTTACTGATTCCAAGGTTTGGCTGACACTATTCCAACTTATGCTACTGATATGTGATACCAAAAGATGTATATAAAAGGCAGCTTAAGAGACATGTAAGAAGTCAGAAGGAGGACCAAGAAAATGACAGTCATCGAGGCAATTCTAGGGTCCGAAGCAGCCATTGTGTTTTAGTTGGGTCCCTGCCATTCACATTTAGCATTTCCTGTTTCTATAGCCAGAGATGCTAATCGCGTTGCATGCTATTAGAGTTAAAATGAATAAAATGGACAAGGTAATTAAGGCATAGTAAGATTTAAATGACTAGACAGTAAAAAATAGATGTATTACCAACTCTTGGGTTTTGTCTGCGCGCTTACCACTTGTGAAAGAGCAAGGAGTATAGAGAAATAAATTCCAAAACTTAATACCTTGAAATTTAAAATGCTTTTTGTTTGTGGCTCACAGCACCAAGTAAATACTTCACTTTTAGTCTTTGGCATGTTTTCCTCCTAAAATAAAAGCTCTGTCATCTTTGTTATTTTTGTCCAGACATCTCCTCCTTTGTAGGTGTAAATTTATCTTTTCTAAAACCTGTTTACCTAACCTTTTAATTATCCAAAGTTGATCAAAGTCTAAACTAATTTCCATTTTACAAAGGCAGTAATAAAAACAGATTTGGCGTACCAAATCACTTGAATACACCGAATAAATACCCTGGATTGTCCTACTTTGTAGCTGGGTTTTGTTTACAAGCAGACTGTTTTGTGCTTTAGTTGGGTCTGTTCCCAGGACTGCGTAAATTTCTCCCACATAAGAAGACCTGCAAGTCCACTTACCACTGGAGGTGATTAGAGTCCCCCACACATCATTCTAGAGTTTCTTCCCTATCCATTCCCACTGGTTCTAGAAGAATGCCACTCTATGGCTTTCTTATGCAACAAAGCTTTAAAGTACTAGCTACTTTGTGAAAACAAATGTTTGAATGTCGCTTACGTGCTTTGGTTTCCACTGCCATTATCAGGTCGGGCATTCATTTTCTAGACTTTAATTTACCAGTGGACCATTAAGGAACTTTCATTTCCTTACATTTTTGTCAGTTCCAAGTTGGTAGGTTTACTAGTGACCCTACCTTTGACAAGCTTGATTTAATACAGGCTGTCCATCTCATTTTCACTATGAAACAGTTAATATTTATTCCATGTCCCTGTGTCCATGCCTCAGTGGCAGAAGCTGGAGCATGTATCTGCTGGCATTTCCTTCATTTGCATGCATGTGGCAGCTCTGTACCCTCTGGTAGCAACTGAAACTGGTAAATGAGCTAAAGGATCCTTGGTGGGGGGCAGAGAATTTAGAGAAGATTTTGAAATCAATTTGCAAATCAAATTTGGGAGCACCTTGTGGTAAGTGGTAGGGCATAACACAACATTCCGTAACAGAGAGACCTCCGGATGTAGCCATGTCTTTCATATGTCTAACTTTTCTAACTATTCTAGGCTTATTGTCAAATATTTTCGTAAGGTAGATGTGTTCTTCAAACAGAGAGCATAGCATACTGTTCCCAAAAGTGGCCATGTTACTGCTGTCATTTTAATAAACTGTCCAGCAGAGGTCTCTGAACTTCAGGTTTTATAATAAGAACATTTAAAAGAGTAAAATTAAACCTGATTACTTGCAAGACAGGTATGTACTCCTGGTGAGCATGTTTTCTTCTCCTGATTGAATTTTAGATTAACCGTATTCCACATATACTCTTATAAACTCTGCTGATTCATGCTTAAAGATTCATGCTAAAGACTTGTGTTTTCAGATTTTATTTCTCCTAACCAGATGAAAGCCTGGTTACCAATGATTTTGTCCCATAAAAAATATATATGAACATGTAGAAGACTAAAGCAACTCCCACCACTTTCCCGTGTTACCAGCGTTACAAAAGCATTGAAGCATTTCGTTTGTTTCTCTACAGCCTATACCATTAATTGAATCAAGCTGTTCCTTGTATGACTTGATTTATGTGGAACATTAATGGTTGGACTGCAAGGACACGTTTTTCTTTGTGCAAAAGCAGAATAGTAGAGTTCAATAAATGCCAATTTCTATATTTTGTGTTACCAGCAAGGAAATCTACATTGCCCCCTCAGGAGTGCAAAAAGAGCGGATTCAGGTATGGTAAAGGGACCCTTCTTCAATTCAAATGTCTTTTCTTCTCCGCCTGACTACTGTTTTGTGAAATGGAATTAATGTTTTGTTAAAGTTTGTTTCGAAGGCTGGTTATGTTATGAGAGTTTAAATAACTTACTAACAAACATTACTGAGTAACTGAAATGTGTCTATAGGGTAGGGAGCCTCCTCCATGCCACCTTCTGCTTGAATCCCATTCAGCCTCCAGAGAGTTAATAGCGCAATCTTCAGTCGTGGAATAAAAAGGGATTCTAACTTTGCGGCATCAGAGTGCCACTTTTATCAGGCCCGTAGGGAGTCAGACTGATGGTCTCAAGTGAACCAGCCTTGATTCCTCTTTGATAATAGCAAAGCTATTCCAAGTTAAAGTTCTAAAACTTACTTCAAAATTTTGAGAAGACTCATTTGTATTGATGCGACCGTCATACCACAAATCTCTTTAAAATGGCCACATGATACTTAACTTCTATTTATGGCATAATGCTTTATTAATTTAACGTTTGTAATAAACCCTGCAGTTTGTAGTTGGTAATAAACCCTGGCAGATACAAGTGACAAGTCAGAAACACGCATGCATTAATAGGAAATATCCGTGACTCTCCAAAAGTACTTAGAACTTTAAGAATAATATACCTTGTTGAGATGAACACTTCTGAGTAGCAGCTAAGTATCTCAGGGGATAAGAAAACTCTATATTTTTCCTCGTATTATGAAATTAAAACACCCATCTTAGGATAACAGCTTCTTTATATAGCCTCTCTGAAATGTACTTGTGAATCCAGAGCGATGGAGTGGCAGCCACATCGCTGCATACATGTTAAATATTCCATATCAATTTTTTCCTTCAAATTCTAAAGAAAGATTTCTTTTAGCTCTCTTGAATATTTTCATTAGTATAGAATAGTTTTATTCTCACAATGGGTAAAAAACTTGGAGAGATAAACTATAACTATATGAATATTTAAAATATGAGTTGAATATGTGTACATGTATAGTATCACTGCATGTAAATGCATACTATATACAGGGGTGGGTAAAAGTAGGTTTACAGCGGTAATACAAATACAATACAATAATTCATAAACAATAATACAGTAAGCTCTTTCGCGTACTCACAACTGTACACCTGCTTTAGCCAACCTTTGTATTACAAGAAAGGGGACATTTTTAATGATACTGTATAAAGCTTTTCTGGTTTCGCCCTCTATAAATAGCCTGAAGACATGTTTGTTTGTGACATCAACGAGCAGGACATAAGCGGGCCCCCGCCATGCAAGAATCTGAGGAAGAGCCAGTGCACCCCTCTTTTTATGAATGCTTACACAATGCGAGGTAGGCCGAAACTGGACTGGACAGGAAGCATATTTGCAGAGCAGGCTTCCCTAAGGAATGGTAATGATTGTTACAGTTGACATTTTGTGGGTGCCTACTATGTGCGAGAGCTTTCAATATGTTCACCCCCTCGGTGCTGGCATCATCAGCCTCTGCGGAAGGTCCGTTCTTACTCCATTTTACACCTGGGAGGACCGAGGCTCTGGGAAGGTTTTTCTAAGATAAACAGCTCGTGATCCCTGTGTGATGAAAATAGGAATCTTATTTTAATTCCCCAGAATCATGGTAGAAAACCAGCCTGGAAAGGCAGAACCTAGAAAAGAGTGTTAAAATAGAAAACTGTAACTGAGGTACTGGCTCAGCCGTAGCCATGAAGTCGTTAGAACTTCACGTTGACTTGGCCACTGAATGAAGCCAGTACTGAGTGAGTGACGGCGCTGTGTTCTGTTCCTGAACGTTGGCAGCTGTCACCGAGAGGGTGAAACTTCAAGAGAAGATTCTAATCAGCGCGAATGACCTTTCCCACCATAAAACTCAATAAACTTCCAATTTCATAAATAACCTGTACTGAATTTTATAGCATTCAAATCCTTTTCTAGGTAAATTTATTACATTTATACCTTAAAATCCCTACTGTCCCTTATGCCACCAAGATATGTCCTGTACTTAAAAGCCTAATTTGATGATTGAGGGTCAGACTGACCTGGGTTCAAATTCACGTTCTGTCACTACCTCTGTGAACCATGGGCCATTTTTTTTAACCTCTCTGAGCCTCCATTGACCACTACATAAATGGTTGTGATGTTGCAAAGAGATAACATATAAAACGAGGTTTGCCCAGCGCCTGGCTCAGAGGAATCCCTAAGTAAGTGGCAGCATTATTATGACTATGATCTCCATGGTTATTATAGCTACACTTCGGGCCGTCTCAAAGACCCTTCATGAGCACATGTAAAGTATTATGAATTGTTCTGATGCTGGGTAAGGTGTATTTCTCTCTTCCTCCCTCCCTCCTACCTGCTGCCAACTTATTCCATGCCAAGAAAAACAAGCCCATAGCCATGTATGTGTGTGCACGCACACATGTTTGTGTGTGTGTGTGTGTGTGTATATATATTTTTTTCTTTAAAGGGTATAACTCAGCTCTCGCTGAGCATGTGACTCCTTCTGCCTCCCCAGGAGCAGGCGCAGTGATTCACACCCATTCTAAAGCTGCTGTCATGGCCACCCTTCTCTTTCCGGGACGGGAGTTTAAAATCACACATCAAGAGATGATAAAAGGAATAAAGAAATGTACCTCGGGAGGGTACTATAGGTATTTTTTTTCTATTTTTGCTTAAATAATTTGAAAAGTATTCATTCTTCTTTTGATAAACAGGCTACTGATTTTTTAAAATCCATTTAATGAGAAGTTGTGGGATCTGTGTTAAATAATACCCCGCTTAATATTATACTCCAAAAATGTTCTCAGTGACACAGATCAGATGCCTTCCCTCTGCCTCCCTGACTCTGACCATAGTCTTGGTAAATTATTAGCAGCACGAATAATGACATGTTTGTCAGAGCAAAATGACAAAACCTTGGCTGAGATGTCTATAAAGATGGAAGGGTTATGTCCCTGCGTTGAGGCGCCCAAAGAGCAAGCTCTCCCCACCTTCGCTTTGTCTGCAGGGAGTGTCAGCCCTGACTAAAGTTTTCACTTTGTGTTTCTAGAATAGGTTCATATGTATAAAAGTTTTATTATTATTTCAATTAAGTAGATCTCCATATGTCTTATAATTTTTCACTGTGGAAAGTGGCATAGATAGAATGCAACAAAGATCTTGATAAAATCAAATAAATCCACCAGCCCACAAAAATGTAGTCATTATTCATCAATCTAGAATACGGCGATATGACAAAACATGCTCTTGGTGCTCGGATGTAAGCTAAGCATTTCATTTGAATGTATTGGCACCCTTACTCCGGAGTCTTCACCCTTCCTAATTTCTTAAAGGGCCTTGTTTGAGGAAGAGGGTGCCAGTTTTTCTAAAGTGTTCTGAAAGCAATACCTCATTGCTGCTGCCTGTAATAGAAGGTACATGTTTAAACTAGTATGCTGAGAAATTGATTTGATTTGATTTTAGTTAATATTTATTGTGTGCCTAAAGCATTCCTCAGCCCTGTGAAATACCTATTTACAAAAGTTAAATATTTATATTAAGAAAGTGTACATACTAAAGAAATTCTACTTGCCTTTTCCATATCTGGGTCTTGAAGGAAAGGCATTATGTGTGATATCAATTTCATCAGCATTTGATTGCTTTCATGAAGGAATAAAAATAGAAGAACATAGCAAAGAGTGGGTAGAGGAACCGAGCACAACAGAGAGCTTTGGAATTTTGTTGGCGGGAAGGGCATGAATTTTTGAAAAGATGTCATTTCTTATGGATTGTAACACATATTTCGTATATTCTTGTGAGTATTTCAGAATTTAAAGAATACAGACTTTTCTGAGCCATCCTTTGCGATTCTATCTGAGCCTGGCTGGGGTCGTTATTTCAGCTCAGGAGGGAGTGATATTTTACTAGAGTTTGCAGAGAATCCTAAGAGCCGAGATTTCAAAAGAAGGAGCAAGAAAGGCTGGATGAAGTAAGAAAAGAAGGTTCTGAGACTCTCTATTCTATTTTTTTAGGTCCACCTTGGGGAACAATGTTTGAAATAACCTAATTCTTATCAGCGGAGGTTACCATATTTACACATAATTGTCCTCCCTTTGGGAAGCAACACATGTGTGGTAGAGTGAAAAGAACACTGTTAGATGGTCAGGGACCATCCCGGCTCTGAACCTCACACCTGGTTCTGGCTCTGCCCTCATTTATCTATAAGGATTAGTGTAAAGTGGGTGGCTTGGATTTAATTTTCAGGGCTTTTCTTTGCTGTGGAATTATTTTGTCCCTGAAATTTGTCTGACTATTCAGTATATGCTAGGGGAAATATAAGTTTGTGATTCTCCTGGCTAATCTTAGGAAAGATTGGGGACTAGCAATTCATCCCTTCCATATTTAAGAATATTTTATAATTACCTCTACTTTACCTAAGTGAAATAATGAGCAACTTTATACCATTAATAATAATAGTTGACCAGGTTACACATGACAGCTACTTAGCCTGTACCTGCCCTAAAGTAGCTTTAGCACAACTTTTAGGTTAAGTTTAGCCATTACAGAGGGTGTGAAAAAGCCAGTTTATATTACCAAGGCAAGAAAAATTCATGTAAAAAGGAAAACATGTCTGAGTTTCAAGGGGTTATAAATGACCTTAGGAATAGACTTAAACTTTACAGTAACTAAGTTATTTGCTTAAATGCTATTACATGAATAAAAAGGAAAAGACATTCTGATTTTATCACATGTATTTACTGAAACAAGGTGGAAGTAAAAGAAGTTCTGATGCCTCATATTTAAGAATGTTCTGAAATATTATCATATCTTTAATAGTGATCTCCAGAAGTTTCTTGTTACTCCAGTGCCACAAATCACACCTGTATTTATTTGTCTGAGATGCTTCGGGGTCCTTCAGAGTTAAATATGTTCTTTATCATTTAGAAATTCCTACTTAATAAGCAGTTCAATTGTTAATGCCTCAGTTTTGATTCTGAAATCTATCATTTCCCATCTCCCATTAAAAATATTTTGGTTGTCTCTGCTTCAAGGAAATACTTGTATGATCTTGATCATTTCTGTTTGGTCTTGGTATCCTGTACACATTTCTGCCACTCAGTCTTAGGTTCAGAGTAATGCCTGCTAAATTCCCAAGGCATCTTTGATACAGATGTTTGTGCAAGATACACAGAATAACGTGCCACATCTCGTTCGTTATGCGGAGTGGCTTTCCAGATATAAAGAGGGTGTCTAACTGGTTGCCTGGAAGAATTTACAGATTTTACCTACGAGTACTTCTGTTTTAATGGAAAAAAATGGCTTGTTTTGTCTTGGAGATATGACGATATGTTGGTAGTACCCATTATTGAGAATACGCCTGAGGAGAAGGACCTCAAAGAACGAATGGCTCGTGCAATGGATGAATATCCAGATTCCTGTGCGGTACTAGTCAGACGTCATGGAGTTTATGTCTGGGGAGAAACCTGGGAGAAGGCTAAAACTATGTAAGTATACATCAAAGGACATTTGGGACAAGTCACCATACTGTAAATGTGAAAGAAAACCAAATAGGTCTTCGGATTTTAAGTGAAGTGTGATTTTTTTTTTATGTGTTATTGGTCAAATTGGTTTAAATGTAAATCGTTTATTATTGTTGTTTCTAGATATTCGACTTGCATTGTGTATTCATTTAGCCCTGGCCAGTGTGGCTCAGTTGACTGGAGTGTCGTTCAGTAAACCAAATGGGGGCAGGTTGGATTCCTGGTCAGGGCACATACCCAGGTTGCAGGTCGAATTCCTGGTCAGGGCACATACAAGAAGGCAATGAGTCATTGTTTCTCTCTGTCTCTCCCCCTCTCTCTCTCTCTCAAGACAATTTAAAAAAATGTCCTTGGGTGAGGATAAAAAGAAATTTTTTTAATGAAATATTTATTGGATGAGCTATTATTTGGCACAGTACTGTGCTCTTTGGTACGAAGGAGGAGAGGCAGACCTTGTTCTCGGAGTTTAAGGTTAGAAGGGAGAATAAAGCTAATCCACGTTATGTAATGATTTGCTACATTTATTTCAAAAAGTGGCACAGTGAAAAATTTAAATTTATATAAATGGTATATTTTAAACTTTTTTTTATATCCTGAGAAGTATATAATACAGTTGCATGATTCAATATTATTTTTTCCCATGGTTTAATAATGTTGGGGGCAAAATAAGAAACATTTCGCTTAAAATTGAGAAAAATTCCTAACCCAGCTAGGAGGAGAAGTGTGATTATTAAGATTGGGGAACTCTGTTTCTCTAAAGACAGTCAGTTTGTTTTGCTTTTTCTTTTGTAGGTGTGAGTGTTATGACTATTTGTTTGATATTGCCGTGTCAATGAAGGGAGTAGGCCTGGATCCCACACAGCTTCCAGTTGGAGAAAATGGGATTGTATAAGCCAGATGGAAGTTTATATACAGAGACAAAGCTTAGCTGAATTTTACCTATATGAAACCTATTTTTTTAATTAATTGAAATTTTCACACTGCCATTACTAATGTGTCACTAAATACTGCAGTTGATCACCCTGAATCTCTTCTGACATGGATTTGCTTAAATTCTTGTAATTTTAAATGACAGTACAGTAGAATAAAAATTTTATAATGAAGGTGGGGATGGGTGGGGCAGAGGGGAGTGGTGGGGGGAAGTGGAGACAACTGTACTTGAACAACAATAAAAAATGTTAATTAAAAAAGTTTATAATGAATGTCTTTTTGTTTATTTTTAAATCCATAACAGCAAAATATTTCCCTTTGAACTAATTCTCTTTTTTGTATACACTCCCAGGGCATTTCTGTTTTTCTTTAAAGTTGCTGGTGATAATAGAATTCATTGGGAAATTTCCACTTAATTATGGAGTGAACAGTTTCTTGTTTCCGCCAAAACTAGTGGCCAGTTCTCTGTATTTGATGTGACTTTACAGTAACATTACTAGTGATCAGTCTCTGCTTACAATACTTTTCTTGGGCTTCCATGACACCAGACCAATGGGATTTCTGCTCAACTCGTTGGTCTGTTTTGTGGTTATTTCCTTGAACTTTTCTCCTCTATCAGTCTTGGAAATGTCAGAGGGCCTCAGGGCTCCCTGCCCTGAACCATGGTCTTCACCTCTCCTCTCCCCTAGGAAGTCTGATGCAGTGCCATGGCTTTAAATATTATCCAAATGCTAACACCTCGATGTTTTCCTCCAGTCCAGACCTCTGCATTCCAGACTTGCCTCTCCTCCTCCTTCTCACCGTTTGGATCTCTAATTGGCATCTTAAACCTCTTGATTTTAGAAAAGGTCGGAAACAATGCTCTTGATTTTTCTTCCCTGTGAGCCATTACCGCCCTGTCACCCCCAAACATTTTCTGAATGCTTATGCTGAAAACCTCTCTGAGATGGACCTGTTTTGTTCACTATAACTAAGAAAAATCCTGACACACTGTAAGCATTCGGTGAATACCTGTTCTCTGGATTCTTGGTGGAGATTCTTCCACCAGGGAAAAATAGTGTTGGTCACTCTGCTTATGTTCGTTTTTAAAGTGGAGCTAATGAATGAGATAACATATGCAAAAGAGCAGTCCTGTAAACTGGGCCACAGCACAGCCCGTCTTTGTATGCTTCTTCACCACTGGGAATGCAGAAAAGGTTTACAAAACCCTGTGGAAGTCTATCTGCTACTTAATTTTCTTATTCAGAAGAATATGATCCCTACAATGTGATTGCTAGATGCCAAGGTGCAAAGGCGAGGACAAATACAGCTCCGGGAGGGTTTATTCTGGGTCTGGCTCGCGGGTGTCAAGTACGCACTTGTGGAAGGGGGCAGCAGGCATTCTTCCCATGCTCTTGTGACTGTTCTCTCCATTATTCCTCTTTCTTTAAATCAGGGGAAGGGTTGGCTATGAATGAAGGATTAAACTAGTAAGAGATCTAGATTAAACACTTTTATTTCATTAAGTGCAGGACATTCCACTCTCAGATTGAATAAGGGATTAACATATTTTAGTCAAGAGTCTGTCATTTGTTTCTCAAATGATTTTAGAGTCGTTTGGTCCCACCCAGTTCTCTTTTTCAGAGGTGCCTCAAAATAATATAGTTCCCCACAGCATGTTCCAAACAATCAGAAAGGCAAAGTCATAACCTTAAGGAGAGTTTCATCTTATATTTCAGTGTGCTGGAATGCTCCCCTTTCAATGAAGAGAACTGCCGTCTCACCAGCAATGCTAGTCAAGTGGCTGGATGTGGGACCCGTGACATGGATAGCAGGTTTCAAGAAGCAACTCAGATTCTCACAGCACCATGCTTTGAAGCGTGGCCACTAGCACGCTTTGGTTTTCGCTTCGCTAATCTGTGTCTATAATCACTGCATCGTCACGTTTTGGATGATAATCACTGAAATAGGCATTCTTTTGTGACGATAAGTTATAAGCAGTGTTCATCTCTTTTGCAATCCTCATTGTGTAATTTTATTGTTTGAAAGTACATTTTCTGAAAATTAAATAACCCTGACTTAAGAAAAAATAGAGTTTTCCTCTATTTTCTTCCTCCTTGTTTACATTTCTACAAATTTTTCATTATGGGACTTTTAAAGACCAGAGAATAAGCAAGCCAATTTTTATCATAAATGCTGTATTAACCTCCTCTATGATGGTTCTGGAAACTTTCTGATTTAGAAGTAGTTAAAGATTAAAGGATAAAATGAATTTGTCCATGCCCTTAGAACGGCAGCTAGCACAGGTCTGCTGTAATTGTAGTGAACGTAGCGGTCTTTATCTTTAGGGACCCGCAGGCCAGCATAATGGCCTTTAAATACAGTACATCCCATCCAATTCTTATAATAACCTTTGAAGGTATTATTATCCCCACTTTACAGATGAATGAAATGAAATTCAGAAGTTGTATTACCCACGTAAAAACGTTACCAATGTCACTCAGTAAGCCCTCTGCACTTCTCTGCATTAACTCAACTTCATCTCATCATTGTATTACTAGTTGCTCTTAAGGGTGTAAAGAGAACTCTCTTAAAGCACATGTGGCTTCTGAGCTAGGTATTAGGGACTCAACTCTAACAGAATTTTTAATATGTTCACAAGCATCTGTGGCTTTACTGACCTAATATTTCCCCAAATTTCTCCGGAGACCATTTATTAATGATACATTGGGTTTCCATTTACTATTGAACTATATGATTTGTTTTTATCCTTCTAAATATAAACATAGAATTCTGTTATTTTACTTATTATTTTACTAAGTACCTTTTCTTTTCTACCTGGTACTGTTTTTTATTGCAGTGAAGGCCGCATCTTAGCAAATGAAACCTAGGAAGTATTTTCTTGTTTGTAAACAGTACAGCTGCAAGTTAGGTTTGGAAGTTAACAAGTGAAAATTTCCAATTGTCAAAATTACCATAAAAGATCCTTTAATTCACCCATAAAGTACAGGACTGTCTATGTGAGTGGTGAATTTAACCTAGTTTCTCTCATTCAGAAGTGTTCACAGCCCTCATATAATCAACCTGTTTTTCTTTCTCGAGGCTGTGGATGAAGCCATAATCACTTTTACTATGTGAATGATGTGTTTTAAAATCACTCACAATTTTTCCTGTTGGTCTCAGGCTTAATTGCATCTATCATGCTTAATATAATTAAGGAAAAAGGGATATTTTCCTGATGTAGAACTCCTGTAAGTTAACACTAACAGGATTCAATACCACTGTGATTGGAACTCACTAGCTACCTAAGATTCCTTCTCTTTTCTCATGCGTGGTTGAACTTGCCAATTAATAAACTTTTCTTTCCCATGCTCTGAACATAAAAAGATTGTGTGTGTGTTTGTGTTCATTTAGGCTTATATTATTTTATAAAAACTGGGTGAAAAGCAAAGTACCCCATCCCAAGGAAATACAATGTATTAAAGGAAACAAGTCCTCTCTTGCGGCGGGCAATTGTGTGGGTGTCAAGTGTGAGGCGCCCTAGTTGAATCACTGGTGACCAGCTGTAAGCTTATCGGTTTGATGCAGAGGTTCTAAAAGACACAAAAAGGATACAACTGCAAGAAAATGGAGCAGAGACATCCCCAGGGCACTGATTGTTCCTGGGTGGGGAATCTTTACCCTTCAAATGACAGCTGCAACCCTAGGATAGTAAGGAGATGTCAGTAGATGTCGAATGAGTGTTTCTTGGCCTCCCAGCAATATTAAAGCAGATGGGTTTTCCGAGTAAAATGGGGCTTCTGACTCTACTGGGAGAGAATGGAGCCTGGGAACGATGGATGTCATGTTAGCTTTTATGTTAGGGACATATGGGTCGTGGAGGTTAGTGGAATAGGATTGAGAAACTCTTACACCCTGTTTAGGACAGAATTAGGAGGGGGAGTTATAAATCAATCAGTTGATATTACATCAAAAAGGAAGGGATTGGGAAGAACAAGATTATTAAATAGAGAAAGAAAGAAAAGCTGATCTGATATCTATTGAATGCCTTTATTTTTTTGAGTCTTCCCATTAGCAAACTCTGAATCACTTTATTCATTAGCTATATTTATTTAATAATAATAATAATTGCATGAAATCTATAGTTTAGCAAACATTTGCCCTCTTCTTATCTACTCAACAATCCTGTGATTCAGTGTTACCTTCCACCAAAGGGTAAGGGCAATGTTCTATCAGTTTCCGTAACCTTGTCCATATTAGTGGACAATCAAAAATGTTTGTGTTTCGAATAAACCCCCATGTTACCCATGAAGACATAGGCCCAGAAAGATTAAATCATCTAATGCCTGTGAGTGGCAGAGGTGGGATTTGTCCTAGGCCTTTGGCTCTACATTCTGTGGCATTTGCCAAACTGGATGAGCAAATACCTATCAGCAAATGTGGATCTATGCATTCGGTTAGTTACTTTTTAAATTGTTCAAGATAATGTACATAAGGACATTTTCAGGTTGATTCATCTATTTTCATTCCTCATAAATTTCAGGTATATTCTTTCTGACATTTTATTAAAGATAAAATATGTTTCATAAAACATTTTAACAATACTTATAGAAAGGGTTCAACATCAAACTGTTAGAATATTAGGATATCATTAAAGAAGCAATTATTTCCCTACCTTCCCCTACAATTCTTAATAATGAACTTTTGTGTACATACTGAAAAGGCTGTGCAGTCCTGCCTGTCCACTTAGTTCCTGTAGCTCTTCACGGATATGAGAATCCTGATGACCTCTGTCTCATGGAACTGAGAAATGTGTTGATTCTGTTTTAAATTCAAACCTCTGAGGGATTTGCACCTAAGGGACGCTTTCCAATGGCACTTTCAAAGCAATTCCTTTCACAGGATGTCAGGTATAAATCTGCCCTTTACATTCCCTTGTTTTTTAGCAATTATTGCCATTCATTTAATCGCATGGGGTCTCTAAGTGGTGATCTTATCACACAATGGAAAGAACTTACTCATTTTGATCTACGCTCATTAATGTCATATCAGCATTCCTGTGTGCTTTTCACAGAAATCCTTTGAGACTTCTTTCCTCCATTTTCCTGCGTTTCAGAACCCATTGTCAAGTTCTCTGTTGCCTATTTTCATCCTCTCACTTCAAGCTGCTGACTCCCTTCCCAGCCTAGAATGACATTGTTAAGACCTTGTGTTGTGAAAGCTGGCATTGTGAAAGATAATACTTTTGCCCCAGGTAACTTCATAAGAATTACCATTTAGCATTTACAATGATTCTGACTCACCCAGCTTACAAAAAAGTGTGATTTTAACCCAGGCTTTAACTACTTCTAGCTGTTAATCCTCATTCAATGTCATTCACATATTCTTCAGGCATTTACTTAAGAAATAAATCACCACCTATCGTCCCAATATGAAATAACTTTACCATAAACCAAATCCACGTTATATTAAAATATCTGTTGTCACTCATAATCTTTCTTAAAACTTTCACACTCTGGGACTGAGGTTTTCCTATACATTTTCTTTTTCTTCGATTCCGTCTGCCCATCCATTCTTAAGGAGGGCGATTTTATTCAACGCTCTACGCCTTTATTTTCCCCTTTGCCACTTTTTGTTTCTCTTCTTTTTTATTCGTTAGACATGTATCTTTTGTGTTACACTTTTATACTTTTGTCCTGACACGCTTTCTTTCCTGATACCTATATTCCCAGCATATTAGCACTTTGAATATTTTTACACTGACCTTGAGCAGAATCACTTAAACTTCCTTCCATTTTTTGGCTATTTACTAAGGATCTCTTAATTCCTAATTTCAACTACTTTTCTTTTCCGCTCATTACCCATGTATTGGTATTATTAGCGATAAACTATTGCTGGAGTCTGCCCAATTGTCCTCGCTCAATGAACCCACTTTCACCCAACCCCCTATTCTATGAAGTTTCGGCATAGCTGCCAATCACAATGTCCCGCCTGCCCTCTGGCTGCAGAGATAAGCACATAACCCAGGCCTGGCCAATCATGGCGCGCCGTCCCCTGCCCACAGGGATGGTTCCAAGCATGATGTTCTGGACTCAGAGAGAGCTGTCAGGGCCCTCTTCCGCTCTCTGCCAGGCAAAGAAAACCCGTCTCCTGCTGCAGAAAAAGAAACCAACACACAAAGAGAAGGGGGAAAGAAGCAGCTGTAGAAGTAGAGAGTTCTAAAACTGTCTATTGAAAAAGTGAGTTTCACTACCTAGATCCAGCCCTGCCATTGGATTCACCTTCAGCCTTTTGATTGGAAGGGAGGAACACATCCAGTTTGGGTTTTTTGGATGGGTTCTTTCCTAACAGCCTTAACAACTCTCAAATAAGAGATGCTGTGCCATGGCATGAAATAAAAGGCTAACCCACACTAGCGTGAATGAGACCACCGTCTTTTAGGCACGTAACTTCCTATAGAATTGGTAAACAGATAAATGGTGCCGGTACACTGGCGTCACTGAACGTTGTTGTGGTCGATACATAATTTTTTTAGCACATCGTGTTAGAGCCATCAGGGCAAGCTCTCACAATAGAAAAAGCTTTAGAAAATCAGAAAACCTTGAGGGGAAAGCTGAAAATGTGCCGAAGCGTGTACTTCACTGCAAAAAAGGGGCAATTTAGTAGCTTTGCAAGCCCTCGGTGTTTGCACTGTGTCGAGCTATCTAGGGCAGTCACAGATGAAGACACTAAGATGACAACTCCCCCTCCTTCACACGCACATGCGCACACACACACACACAATAAAACAATGGATGAATGAAGAAGGCTTCAGAGGGAATTACAAGGAAGTAAATAACAGTAATGCTAGGAGCAAGCACAGGAAGAAAACTAACTGCACTAGCATTTTTATTAGTGATGTTATTGTTTTTATTGCTGTTTGGTTACATAGTCCCATAAATTTTTTGGTCTTGTCGATCCCATATTCCTTATTATTTTAAGCATGACATGGATTCTTTAGAGACATATATAGGGTATTAGAGCATTTATATTTCATTTATATATACCTACACTCATTCTAAGACCAATTGCGGACCATATGAAAAAGATGATTTGGGGGAACAGTGAAGGGAAAGAAACAAGTAGAAATATAGGCATTAATGCTGGAGGGTAAAGTTAAGGCTAAAACATTATGAATGTCGTAAGCCCTGTGTTGGTAGATATACTATTCAGATTTTATTCAAGATCAGGAGTCAATTTCATACCAAACCAGTTCATTAATATTACTATTCATCTCATTCTATCCAGCTGGCTGTGTTGGTTTAGACTGAAAAAATAAGAGCATAAACTCGGTATAAATTAAGTATTTTTACCCATTTGGTTAAAAGGGATGTGGTAGACTTTTAGATCAATAAAAACAGGGGGTTTTGTCTATTTTTTATTTTTGAATATTTAGGATCCTGGAACATAATAGATAATAAATATTTGCCAAGAGAATGTATTTAAAATAGTTTATGTCTTTAAGTTCTAAATTATTTCTAAACTTATTTTTATGGTTTTTTAAGTAGATTTTTTCAACTTAAATTCACATTTGCAACGTACATATTCACTTAATATGACAGAAAAATTCAAAATGCACAAAGGAGTATCAGTTCTCCTGATCACCTACTTCCTCTCTTTGGAAGCAGCCACCGTTACCAGTCCTGTGCATCCTTCCACAGATGCGAATGTAAGGATGTGTCTGTATACATCCATACTGGGCACAGGAATGCAGCAGGCAGATCCCTTTCCATGGACAGACTTGCTGCCCCAACTCCCAAGTGCTGTCAGCAGACAGCCTTTAGGTGTTAATCCCATCCAGAGATGTCTCGGCCGCAGAGTTGCTTGCCCAAGGCCATGCCCTTCCCCGGGCAATCCACGTCCAACGACTAAGGAAGAAGACGTATCGAGGCCTAGCCATTTCAGCCGGATGCTAGACATGTCTGATGGGCCAACTTAATTCGAGGCCATTGGGCCTGCATTGCAGCTTGACTTCTCTGATCAATCCTGCTCCTGCCCCTCCCTTTTGCAGGTAGGGTTACCAACTGTCCTCATTTTCCAAGGATGGGGGTGGTGGTCATTGGGGGGATTTGTCCCAGGATTCTGGCATATCAATGCTAAAACCAAAAATTTCTCAGAGACACCACCTAATAAACATCCTGTACACTAAACTTGGTCTCGGAGGCTGCTACCTGGGATATTTAGCCTGTGATTGTAGCAAGAGTGGTGTGAGAAAGAAGGTATAACACAGAGATACAGAGTTTTGGATCAGATTCTCTTACCACCAAATTGGCATCAAGGACCCCATCCAGTGTAGGTGGAGTAGATAGTCCCTGCTACAGGTAATGATCCAACTGTTAAAACTTTCACTGATCGTAAAGTGGGATGGCGTGCCAAGAAAGGGAAAACACCAGTGAGCACATTATGTCTGGCATTTGAAAGTCAAGCAGGAAATAGTTACTATGACAACAGTAACTGGATGGTTACTCTGATTATTGCTCTGGTAGAAGACAACAAAAGGCTGCGAGTGATTAGTAGGTCGTTGAAAGCCAACACTGAAAGCCAGAGAGCTTCCTTGGTAGCCAAGAGATTCTCATTTCCTGCAGTAGCAGAGCAAAGAGCGCTGAAGAGCGGGCTGGGTTTAAACTATCAGAGGATTTGAAATTCAAAGAATGTTCAACTCCCAACTAAGGCCAGACAAAACAAGTTCAAGGCTTTTGTTGGGAAAGAATGGGACCCCGACACATTGGATGGGAAAATCAGCATTATGTCCCTGAAAATCTTTTTTTTTTTAAATACATTTCTTTTTTCTTTAGTTATTAACATTGTGTTTATTTATTTATTTAAGAGAGGGGAAGGGAGGGAGAAAGAGAGGGAGAGAAACATCAATGTGTGGTTGCCTTTCGAATGGCCCCTACTTGGGGGCCTGGCCCGCAACCCAGGCATGTACCCTGACTGGGGATTGAACAGGCAACCCTTTGGTTTAGAGGCCGGCACTCAGTCCACTGAGCCACACCAGCCAGGGCTCTGAAAATCTTTAAGTACCAGATTTCCTGAACTTTCTGAGCCTACAGAAAGCAACTCCCCTCCCTATTAGTACTCCTCCCCTGCCTTTCCCCTTCAGGCAGCATCCCCCTAGTCTGCTCTCACCTCCCCTCTTTTCTACTAGGTGAATAATCAGGGTTAAGTCCCAGAATAATGCATCCAGGGTTGTGCCAGTTTTGGTAAGAGAGGAAAGAAGCCCCCGAGTAGCTGCCATACCTAGTTACAGGTACCAGCAGGAGCCAGGGGAGTTCTGTGGGAATAAATTAAGGGTGCTTGGTCAAGAAGGTTACAGCATAGGCTAGTAATGGGAGAGTTTAGTTTCCTTGGGGAAAAGCACCCAACCATTGTTGAGCACAGGGTCTGAAGTGACATTGATAGTGAGAGACTCCAAGTGTCATCATGGCCATGACCCCATCTGGAGTCAGGTAGGGCCAGCTTATAAATGGACTGTGAACCAAGTCCTGGCTTACAATGGGCCTACTAGGTCCATGGACCTACCTGCCGGTCATTTCTAAATGTAGAATTGGAATAGACACAGTTGGAAGATGATGCAACCCCTACATTGGATCCTTGGCCTGTGGAGTAAAAGCTCTCTCATAGTAGAGAAGGTCAAGTAGAAGACTTTGCAGCTGCCACCTTCTCCCATCCTGCCCCCAGCAAGACTCTAAATAAAAATAAATTTACTTCCTTGAAAGAATGACAGAAATGAATGCTAATCTTAATGATCTAAAAGAGGCAGGGGTAGAGATTCTCATTTTATCTCCTATAATTTACCAGTTCGGGCCCCCGCAGAAATCAGACAGTTCTCCTGGAGGATGACAATACACTGTCACAAAACCAACGCCAGACATGGCATCTTTGCTAGAGAAGATTAACATGACTTCAGATACATGATATGGGGCCATTGATTTCTACATCGGAAAAGAAGATAAGAAACAGTTTACAATCGTGTGAAGTAGGCAATAGTTATAATTTCCCCCAGAGCTGTGCTAGCTCTCACTCTCATCGTACAGTACAAAGAGATTTGGATTTTCTGTATATCTCTCAGAACACGATACTCAGTTACTACATTGATGGCATTATGCTAAATGAGCTGAATAAGCAAAAAGTAGCTAATATCTGCCTCAGTGGTTGGGAGATAAACCCTATGAAGATTTGGGGGTTTAACACATGAGAAAAAATGTTAAAGGTTCAGTGGTTAGGGACATGCTAGGATATCCCATTCAAAGCGAAAGACAAATAATTTTATCTTATACTTCTCACTAGAAAGGAGGAGGCACAATGCCATGTAGATCCTTGGGTTTTGACGATAGCATCTTCCACACATGGGAATACTGCAGCAGTCTATGCACTGAGTGACTTAAAGGTCTGCTAGCTTTGAACAGGACCCAGAGCAGAAAAGAATTCTGCAGCAACTCCAGACTTTGATGCAAGCAGCCATGCTGCTTGGGTCATGATTCAAAAGACCCTATGGTATTGAGAATCTATGGTGAGAAAAGGTGTCATGTGTAGTTCATGACAAGTCACACAAGACATGTCCTGAGAATCTGCAATGGAAGATAATTTTGCCTTTTGAAAAACCCTAGTGTGCTCCTGGGCTCCGCTCAAGACCTCTAGCCTGCTGCTCTGCTCTGCAGAATTTGGACTTGCCAGCCCAACAGTGAGCCAATTCTTTAAAATAAGTCCTATCTATTTATCTATCTATCCAGATACAGATATAAATATATGTACTTATATACATAGATAGATATAGATATAAATATAGAGAGAGACATATATTTCCTTTTGGTTCTATTTCTCTGGAGAATTCTGACTAATACACCAAGTTACCATGCATCCAGAACACACCCACCACCATAATGGGCTGTATTTTTAGACATACCAAGCCATAGTTCAAACAGGCCCAGCCACAATCCATGAGGTAGCAGTGGTACACACGGAGGCAAAGCACGAGCTGGGCACAAACAAGTTGCAAGAGCAGATAGCTCAGGCTTCCATGCCACTCACTATTGTTGCACTAGTATTTCTCCCTTAGCTCACACCTATGGCTGTGTGGCAGATTCCTTCCAACCAGCTGAAAGAGAAGGTAAAACCTGGGCTTGATTTACGGATGGGTCAACTTAGTACATGGGTGCAAGCCAAAAATGGCAAGCAGCTGCACTACAGCCCCACCCAGGGGTGGCCTTGAAAGATAGTGGTGGTGTAAAAATTCTTCCAATTCTTCCGATCAGGTGATAAATCTCATCACCTACTTTATATGGACAAAATAAGTGGCCCAGTGTTAAAATATATACAGACTATTGGCAGTGGCAAATGGCTTCACTGACTGACCAGGTGCCTGGAAAGAGAAAGATTGGAACGTTGGGGTCAAATTGGTCTGGGATAGAATATAAGGATAGACATATGAGAGCAGGCATGAAGTGTGAAGAGTTTTGAATCACATGTTAATGCCCACCAAAGGGCACATATGAAAGAATAGGTATAAAGCAAATGGACAGGGTGACTCAGCCAGCAATTGTCATCCAGCCTCTAAGTCTCTCTCTGATAAACCCGCCCACAAATTATTTGATGAATTATTTCAGACTGAACAAATCCTCAGTGGTCCACACCCCTAGTAATTAAAAACAGTCACCAACTTTGACATTCACAGCCAAATTTTACAGGCATATTTGAGGACTCACGGTAGGAGAAGGCAACTAAGATTTCTGGAGACCCTGATAGAATCTTGACTCTTCATAGCCATGAGCTCATTTTTCTTCTGTGCCTAGACTTGAGCTGGAATTGAGTTTCCCTGGACATTCAACACTAGGATGCCCTTACCCACTGAGTGTGGTGATATTGCCACCCTCAAATGAGCTACCAGTTGCTTAAGATGCAGAAATTCTTCTCTATCTATGTCTACTTAGCAATGATGCCACTCAGTAGCTATACTGAGATACTCTCAGAGGAGCTCAAACACATGTCATTGGAAGGAACCAGGCTCTGTTTTCTCCTGTAGGAGGTTTATAGCCCATCTTGGTAATACAGCCTCCCCCGAAAGGAAAACATGAGAGAGTCCAACTGATGCGGCTGCCCTGGCACATTCTTAAAACCCTCAGTAGTTCCACCAAGCTCTTACTGCCATTCCCTAGTAGTGACAGGACACTAAGGTGGCAAACTCCAGTGGGTAGCTGAAAATATGGGTCTAGACTTTGGGAAAACTACCCGAGAAATCTCAGCAGATCAGTGACACATCCATCCATTCATACATTTATTTATTCAATAATATTTATTCAATACCTAGTATATGTCAGGCACTCTACAAGATGTTCAAAATTTTCTAGGGAATATGACAGATCTGGTCTCTGATGTCCTGAAATTTAAAATCTGGTGGGATTGTGGAAGTGTTCATTGAAGCCATGAGTATAGATCATCTTTCCAAGGATGTGAGGAACACAAAGATTTGGGTCATGTTCTTGCATGTAAAAAAAGAAGAGAAACCAATAAAGGAAATAGAAGAAGAAGAAATAGGTGGAAAACCAAAATATCATAGCATTTAGTTTAAGATGTGAGAATTTCAAAAAAGGAAGAAAGATGGTCAAATATCATCTACTGCTAAAATATCAAGAGTATGACTAAGGAAGGAAAAGTGTAGTATAATATCAAGAACATGGACTATAGCTTCAGAAAATCAATTTTGAGTCCTCCCTTCAGCATTGATTAGTGATATGACTTTAGTGGGTATGCAAATATCTCTTATAGAGTTGTGTAAATGAGCTCACATATGCAAAGTGTCAAGTATACTTCTTAATAAATACAGGTTTAGTTTTTTATCTTTTTAAGTTTTTCAGGGTGGGGATCTTTGAAATTACACAAAGGATAAATGGTGAATTCTAGGAAATTTGCCTAAAGTCTTTAAAACCCAGCAAACATGCCCTTCTCCATTAAAACCTTGCAGTGTCTGCGTGTCTCAGACCAGTCTTCCACTCTGCACCCTTCTGATGAGATATAAAAAGAAACGTAATAAAGGAGACATTTTGATAATAATTCAAGGCCACTAACTGGTGCCCAGACGCCTCAAACTTTTAGCTTACAGGATGTGGTCAGTCACACAGCTGGACATTTAAGCAAAGTATATACCCGGACTCTCACAACTCACAACTTAGAGCTGAATTGGACTCTGTCTCCCACAGCATACAAATAAATCAATCATCAGGCTCAGCCCAAATTAGAAAGCTACGAACTATTTTCCTCTTGCCCTTACTTGTACCTTGGAGGCAGAGATAGTTGTAGGGAACCATTAAAAGAAACAGCAGGGGCAACTGTAAAAAGGACAGGCAAATCCAGAAAAAGAAGAGATGGCTGAGCCTGGAGAAGATTGAAAAATGGAAACCAGGTGTCAGAAGGTCAAGGAGAAGACCTTGAGAAGCATGTACAGACCACTCATTGGAGAAGTTTGGTATTGAAAAGACAGAGACGCAGGGAATTCTGACAGTACCACGGTCAACTTCAACCCTAGCTTAGGCCAATTACTTAAACGAAGTCCTGTTAGATGAGTTGGTTTCTCAAGCAAGCAGTCTGTCTCAGCTCTTTCCCAGGGCCTGGCTTTCTCGTGCTCCACAAACAGAAAGGATCCTAATCCCTACTGAGATGTCAGTGGAGAAGACTCTACTTTCTAGTACGCCCAACCTGCAGATAATGATCTTGACTAGAAGATTGCAAGGCAGTTAAGAGCAGTCAAGGTGCCAGGTCACACTGTCCTTATTCCATCTGGGGAGAGATCATTCTTTCTATGACTTAGCTTAAACAAATAGAGCAATCACTGAAAGTTCCATTCTCAGCAGGCACACCAGGTTTTGTGTCAGGCTCCTGGGTGCAGGCTCCTAGGGCAGCAACTAGGTCATCTCTGTGGATTTGCCTTTCCAAATCACAGATCATTTTCTCAAAGAAAGACTGCTACTCATTCTATAGGGGATAAAGACTATGGTTTGCCTCAAAATTCTTAAGACCTCTCTCCTATTCCAAATTAATTCCAGGGCATCTTCTACTGTGTCACAACTGGTCCTAACTCTGATTCTGGTGAACTAGGGGAGACCAGACCTTCCATTTATGTTCCTGTCATTTCCAATCCCTGCCCTTGTCTGCTGGAATGGCTCTACCAGCACGTGTCCACATGGTTGGATTTACCACAGGGCCTGCCTTTGATCTGTTGTGTGTGCATATGTGCCAGCTAGATTTCCCAGTGAGGGAAATTGCCAGAATGTATGGTCAGAAAGCATAATGACCACATGTTTATGGTGATGTCTGGCTCATGGGTTTTAAAGCCCCCTAAAGCCCAAGATCCAAAATTTAAGTTAATCTGTATGCTGGCCTCATGACCACACAAAGAAATTTCAAGGGGAACCCAAGCTGCTTTCTGAGTACAGTGATACCAGGTATAGTTCATTGGCTGGCACAGGACAGGTGAACCTCTAAAAGTGAGAAGTTGGACTTGTTCTACAGATTTCCATTGTTTAATTTAAATTTAAGCAAAACATTCTGATACTAGGTTACTGGATGGTGAGGACAGGAATAAAACCTAGCATTATGTTTTTATTTTTATTTATTCTTCATTCAACATGTATTTGTTGAGCACCTACTATGTGTTGGGGGCTGTGCTAAATGCTGGAGGTGCAGCATGAGCAAAACCAGTCAGGTCCCTTCCCTAATGGAGCTACAAGAAATTAGTCAAATCATTTTACAAGTAAATGGAAAAGTATACGTGCTACAAAAGAGAGCTATGGGTGCTGTGAGAATGTATGATAAAGAAGTTTGATCTGGTTTTGGTGGCCATGATGATGGAGTTAAGGAACATCAAATTTTAATGTGAAGAACACAGAAGACATTCCCAGCACATTGTATGTGGAGACCTGGGGAAAGCCTCAGCTATGATGTCCCTCCCCACTCTGCTTGAAATGTTCCATGTTTCCTTCCAGATGGACAGGGAAGACCAGAAGTAGCCACATAGGTTCAGGGGATGTGTTTGGATAAAGAAGTAATCCGACAAGAGAACATGATTTCTTAATTCACTAAATTCAAGGCAG
Source organism: Micronycteris hirsuta (assembly GCA_004026765.1). Classification (NCBI taxonomy): domain Eukaryota; kingdom Metazoa; phylum Chordata; class Mammalia; order Chiroptera; family Phyllostomidae; genus Micronycteris; species Micronycteris hirsuta. The sequence continues at coordinate 7,297 of PVJI01012372.1, read as the reverse complement.
GCTATGCTACTTGGTACTTCCTAAATTAAAAACTATCAGGTAGAATCGTAAGAAGTTGATTATACTAAACCTTTTTGTACCATAAAAGCACCAACGTCATAGGCTTTGGGTTAACCATGTAGAGACTTCAAATAAAGAACTTAAAAGTGTGATACTGAAGAACAGGACTGACCAGAGACCACATGATGAGGAACAACGCCCAAATGACACCTGTGCAACACAAGGGGCAGTGAAACTCCATGGTAACAAAAAGGTGTGAAAAAGAGACCACTAGACTGGGTGTCAGGAGACCCTGGCTCTAACATCAGCAAGCACTGACATGTCCTCTGTGATTTTGCATGAGTTGCTTCTGCCTCTGAAACAATGGTTTCTCACCTTTGAAATTATGAAGTTTGACTGATGATATTTAAGGGTCCATCCCTTTAAGACTCTTCTTTTCTACTTGCTATGAAAGACAGCAAGACTTAGACTAACAAGCTTCTATACTCCCAGCTTATTTCCGATGCTTCTCCATGCAGGTGGGCACAGACAAGTGGCAATATGGCTCATATCTGTCTGTCCGTTGCACATGGTAGGCACCGTGTGGACCAAGATAAGAATAGATTCACCTTTCTCCGTCAGACAGTTTGTGAGTTAAGAGCTCAGATTTGGATCTGAGCTAGCTACCATTAACCTTTTACTATCTGTGGCAACTGGGTAACTTATTTCAACTCTCCGAGACTCTATTTGACCATCTACAAAGTGGGGATGACCATCACCACCTCTCAGGGTGTTCATATGTTTGTCATACAATACATGCAGGTAGAGAACTCTCCGGTTATGTACAAAAATGCCAGATTCGGGCTCCTGGGTTTGACTCCTACATCTACCACATGCCGGCCCTGTGCGGGGTCAGGTTACTTAACATGACCTGCATTTCACTTTTCAATCGGTAAAATGGACATGCTAATTATAAGGGTGTGCCTCAAATGCAATAATCCCATGTAAGCACACAGAGTAGCTCATGACTCTTGTACTCAATAAAAGTTAATTATAATTACTAGTAAAGAGTAGCTTGTATTTTATATTTTAGAGTACATATTATATATCAAAAATGTAAACATTTAGCAGGAAACCACTACTGAGGACAGGACTCGAGGAATCTGAGAAATAAGTGCCCTAATGACCAGCTACAGCAAACAGAAATTAATTGCTAAGCACTTTGTTTTACCCCTTGATGAAAATAGAGATACTCTCGTTCAGCACTTAGAGGCCGAATCCAAAGAAATGGGACTGGACATGCTTTCTGAAGCCCGGCTTGGTCACATCATGTCCACTCTGCTGGCCACGTGGCAGCAGCTGAAGCCTCGCATTTGTCAGCAGAAGGGCAAGTGGGGAGCGCTCGGAAATCAGGCCCGCGGAGAGTGAGGTCATGATTCAGGGGGTTGACACTGGCAGACGGTGCTGACAAAGACACACTGTTTTCCCTGACAGTACAGAATCATATTACTGCTCACACAAGTGCCTCACACCTGGGAAAGATGAAATTACACTGAGCTTAATCCTCCGAAACCAGCTCAACGAGAAGTCGCTTAAACATTTAGGATAGGAGTTGTCTCCTGGCAAAGAAAATATTGCAGGGCAGCTGGGCAGTTTTCATTAATTAGAAGGGCCTGGCCTTGTCCATTGAAATAAGCTTTGATCCTTTATTCTCTTTATTAATTAGACCTTGAGAGATCTAAATACAGGCTCTTTTAAGTGGGCACTTGGGACTCCTGCGCTTTTATTAACAGAGGGAACCAGTCCTTCAGTGAGGTTACATAAGCATATTAGAGCAAAGCAGATTGATACCAGATACCTCACTAAAAATAGATTTATAAATTCATTCCTTTCAGCAAAACTGAGCTTTGCTTCAATTAGGGTCAGTGAAGATTACGTGCCTGCCAGAATGTGTCAGTGAACACATACCTAGGGTTGTGATCAGAACTGAGGCCCGAAAGGATTTCACAACCTTTATCTCTGGGCTTAAGTAACCAGAAAGGCAGCGTTTGGGAAGCTGTTTAAACAGAAGTCCTCCGACAAGCTCTGCCGCACACCTTCCCCTGGACGCAATGCCTCCCACCTGCCGGTCCTGCAGAGAGGCCGGTGGAGGAACTTACACCAGGAGGTGGACGGAAGCAGCCAGTTTCAACCTGAGGCTCCAGCTCATTTGACTATGTCTTCCCCTTTTCTCCCTCCCACAAGAAGATAACTTAGTTTGGAGTTTTATAAGAAATTAAATCTATGCAACGTATCAATTGATCCTCCTACCACACGCATAACAATGCGATGGTGTAAGGGTGGGTGCCAACAAACATTTTAAGAGTTGACAATTAAAAATAAAATAAGACATGGCAACAAATGTAAAAAGTACACACACGGTTTAAAAAACTCAAAAGACTCCAAAATCATACTATGAAAAGTCAGGCTTCCTAACTCCTCCCTCTCCAGCTACCTAGTTTCCTTTCCTAGAGGCAATCGGTGTTACCACTTTCTTTGGACTCTTCTAGAAATGTTTCATGCGTATTCAAGCCTAAATGTATGTATTTCCTTAAACACACACATACACACACACACACACTCACGAACAGTAACAAGCCTAACCCACTGTTGCGTACTGTGCTTTTTTTCACTACATGTTGAAGCTTCTGCTGCATCATACACACAGCCCAGACTTGCTCTTCTTAGTGACATCAAAGAATTCTGTTGTATGGTATGGTATGGACTTAACCATTTCCTTAACAAAGGACATTTAAGTTTTTTCTCCCAATCTTTGGCTATTACAAGCGATGTTGGAACATAACATCCATGCATGGGCAACATCACATCCATGCCATGAGTAATGCAGAATAAACTCCTGAGAGTGGAACCGTCAGCTTGACCAGTGTGCCCATATGTGCTTTTGATAGATATTGCCCAATTGCCCTCACAGCAGCTGGGCCAATTTACCGTCCTACCAGCTACGGTGAGAGTGGCTGGTTTCTCCAAGCCCCAGCTGGGCCAGTGTATCATCAAACCTTCTATCTTTGCCAAACCAACAGTGACAACTACATCTCTCTCTTGTCTTCATGTGCGTCGCTCTCATTACAAGCAGGCAGAGCACCTGTAGAAATGTTTCGATGTCTTTTCTTTAAACTGTCCATGTCCTTTGTCTTAATTCCTCTTCTTTTTTATGTCATTTTTCCTCTTCTTTCTTGACAAAATTGACATACAACATTATATTCATTTCAAGTATACAACATGATGACTCGTTGTTTGTATGTATTGCGAAATGACCACCACGGTAAGTCCATCATCACATACAGTTCCCTTATTGATTTGGGAACACACTTAGTATGTTACAAAAAATTGTGCTGCGCAGAGCAAATATTTTATCCCAAGTTACTGTTTGACTTCTGACTTTCTTTTATTTCATGCATATTAATTTTTTTTTAAATAACAGAATGTAGTAAGCTTTCCTTTTGTGGTTTTGAAGGAGTAGGAGTGGGGGTGGTCATCAACATTTAACCCACCAGAGTCAAAGCCAAACTCCTCAAAATAACAAACAATTTATGTTTTCTTTGCTTTTCTTTCAAGACCTATCTCTATACATCCTCTCCAGGCACATTAACTTCGAGCCATGTAGGTTATTGGTATCTGCCAAAACAAGTCATCGTAGCTGTTTATTTATACATGTAGACTGTAGCATGTGCTAGTCTTTCCACTTGCAATGCAATTCTCAGGCCTGTACTCCAAGTTTATTCCTTGGGCAAAATCCTGTTTCATACAAACAATTCAAATACTGTCACCTGTGTGAAGACTTCCCTGTCTGCTTCATTTTACCTGTGCATAATTAGTTATGTATCAATAGCATTTCTCACAAACCCTTCTGGTACTGGTCACACGGCTTAGTTCATACCCTGGATCCTAGGAGTGTGCGCTCTGGAGCCAGGCTGTCGGGGTTCAGATCCTGGCTTTGCTACTTATTTGCTGTACAACTGACCTCGAGCAAATTACTTTATTTCTCTGTGCTTCAATGTCATCATCTGTAAAATGGGGGTAACAACAATGCCAGACAGCACTGCCTTGAGAATTAAATGGGTCAATATTTGCAAAAGTGTTAAATAGCACATTGTTGAGAACAGTGCCCGATACACAAAAAATACTTATGAAATAAATAAAAGCATATTAACTGGAGTGCCAGTGTAAGCACCAGAGAATAATCCTCCAGGAGGCAGCCATGCTGTAGGTTATTTGCTTCTTATCTAAACACCTGCTTTCCTGGACTGCAAAGCTTTGAAGGAAGGGGCCATACAGCGTGCTTCACTCAACTTTGTATCCCAAGCAGCCAACACATAGTAGCTTTGCTGAATGAATAAATGAGTAAATAAATACCTTCCCTTTCAAGGCTCTCATTTTAGTTGAAATATAACATAAATACATAAGTAGATTTAAGGAAGCCCTCAAAATAAAAATAAAGGCATGTAAGTAGTCTGTAACACAAGCACATACAAAGTCCTTCTACTTGTGATTGCTAAAGAAATAGTCAAGGAGACCAGGGGAACAGAACAAAGAAATGTTCTTGCAGGAGTTTCCTTTAAAGGTTTAAATCAAAGGAAGAACATGGATTGTTCTCATAGAGACAATTAAACCCAGGGAGAGGAAATGACCCATCCATGGGGCCATTTGAAAATGCTCTTTAGTCCTAGACAGATTCACCTGTATCTTATCAAACATGCTCAAATATACCCACATCCGCCATAATTTGGGGGCAAAAAAAATCTTGAAAGGCATTTTCTAATTTGACTTTTGAAATAATTTTCTACGAGTAACTCCTTTGATTCACACTAGCTTATGACATCTAAGTGATCCTTGGGTACCCATGAGAAATATTAAGAAAATCTAATCTACAAATTACTTTTAATTTTAATGAGATGCTTATAAATATTGGATTTAATAACCATTGAAGTTGACGTATGTTATCATTGGCAGCTATGTCACTAAACATTTTAAAATTCTGATTTCACGATTTCCATATTTAGGAAGAAAACGGTTCTTTCTCTCCACCCCCCTTCCCCCCGCCCCCAGGTCTAAGGTATTTTAGTCGGCTCTTGAAATGTTCTTGGGCCCTAGCCTAGGCACTGTGCTTATAGTGCCTAATGGGAAAAGTGGCCCTGTTTGTGCAAAGGCCAGGAGACAAGTGCCATCAAGTTTTATGCTGAATATGGCAAACTTATTTTCTCTGTTGGGGCCAAGTATTTATGTGGAGGATTAGTTGTATGCATACTTCCTCAGAAAACCAGCTGTTTTTGTAAGTAGATGCCTGTTGCCAAAAGAACAGAAAACCCGTTTCAGTGAGGAGGTGGGGAGGAGGGGGCACACAGGTTTTCTCGTCTGCCAGCAACGCCATGCCCTCATTTCATCTCAAAGTCTATTAACACTCAACGCCAGACACAAGGTTTTGTTTTTTACCACAAAGCCAGTTCTCACATCTTTTCCAGAACAAATTCTCACACATTTTCCAGCTCCGTCAGAGCCCCTCTGGACTTTTTCTCTTTTTCACACCACCTCCCCTGTGCTAGATGTTGCATTATCACAACCCTTGGTAATGGATGAAAGGTCCCGTCTTTGAATGATGAACAGGAAAAGGTGAAAACAGACTGAAACTAAAAACATTATTTAACCTGAACTGGATAGTGGGAAAAGAACACTGGAAGGGAGTATCCAGCTGGACAGGACCATCACTTTTGCAGGTGCTTGGATGAATGGCCCCATTATAAAGGAATCAGGGTTGGTGTTTTGCACAACAATCGCAGGCAATGTTCACCTAAGGTCGTGATGCATCCTGAAGTTGTGCAACCGTGCGGGTCTGAAAGCAAGGGTCACATGCCTCTCATTTCCAGGGAAATAAGGAGCAAGATGGCCAAGGAGAAGAGAGAATATTCTACCAGGCTGCATATATCCTGCAAGCATTCCAAACTGCAATCGATTTCATGCTCAACTCTTGATACAGCTCAGATTTGCATAATCCAATGCTGGGGAGGTTTGGGGGGAAAACCAGGATTCCGCCCCTGAGCCCAAGCCAAACCTTCAATGACTGGAGACTGGGAAAACTGCTTTTTTGAGTTTTAATCCATTTTCTCTTTCCCAATAGTATTTAAAGGACAAACGTGTTCCATTCTGCACTTCTGGAACTCACTATTCATGGTTAAGCCATTACCCATGAGGACTTTATAAAGGTTATTAGAAGTTTAGCTTTACAGTAAATGTAGCATAATTTACACAATAAAATACAGTCCTTTGCTTAATTACTTGCCTCACCTATTGGGAATTTTTCTCATTTCTCAGGTCAAAGTTTTTACTTAAAGCTATAACTACGGAGTTGACATTGCTACAAAACACTTTTGAACCCCTAAGAATAAGACTTCTTGACTACTCCTATAGAGCCACTGGCCAAAAACAATGAATGGTGTTTCACAATATGAGGGGGAGTACTTCACCCAACTAATATGTAAATAAAGGAGTGGTGAGTGAATAGCTCAATACTGGAGGGGCCTCTCGAGAAAGCTCAGCTACTAGAAATCAAGGGCAACTTCACTCCAATCCTGTGACACTGGAATTTAGGCACAGCAAGGTAGTTGGGCCTGGACCAAGGGGAGGACAAAAGGCTCCTTTCTCTCTCAGGAGCTCACCCATGTCCATAGAGATGGGATGCCAGGAGGTGGGACTCCAGCACTGATTCCAAATCCTCCCAGGTAGCTTCTTTTTTTTAAAGATTTTATTTATTTATTTTTAGAGAGGGGAAGGGAGGGGAAAAGAGAGGGAGATAAACATCAGTGTGTGGTTGCCTCTTATGCACCCCCAACTGGGGACCTGGCCCGCAACTCAGGCATGTGCCCTGACTGGGAATTGAACCGATGACCTTTTGGTTCTCAGGCCGGCATTCAATCCACTGAGCCACACCAGCCAGGGCTGAATCCTCCCATGCAGTTTCTAGTCTGGACCTTTCTTTTCCTATTTAAAAACCAGCAGAGAATTAGAGAAAGTCCCAGAGAAGAAAAGATAAATGCTACGCTTTCGTCTTGCCCTCTGGCTCATGCCGGGGTAAAGCCCAACAGGCTAGCATGGCCTGAGGGAGCAGAACCACCCAGGCCCAACCAGGCCAAGGAAAAGAGGGATCTCAAAAGAGAAAAATGATAATATTCGCAGGTCCTAGCAGAATGTCTATAACAATAACAATTCAGATGTCGGTAGCCGGCACTTGTTCACACTTACATGAACACGAGGCCTCAGACTCTAG
>PVJI01012371.1:0-51922 GCA_004026765.1 Micronycteris hirsuta | reverse complement strand
TCTTGCAGAGCTGGTTTGGTGGAGGTGTATTCTTTTAGACTTCTTTTGTCTGGGAAGCTCCTTATTTGGCCATCTATCTTGATTGAGAGCCTTGCTGGGTAGAGTAGTCTTGGTTGCAGGCCTCTAGTTCTCATTACTTGGAATATTTCTTGCCATTCCCTTCTGGCTTGGAGTGTTTCCATTGAGAAGTCAGCTGCTACCCTTATTGGTGTTCCCTTGTATGTTACTTCCTGCTTCTGCCTCGCTGCCTTTAGGATTCTCTCTTTGTCTTGGAATTTTGCCATTTTAATGGTGATGTGTCTTGAAGTGGGCCTGTTAGCGTTCCTTTTGATTGGGACTCTCTGTATTTCCTGGATTTGTGTGGCTTTTTCTCTCATCAGATTAGGGAAGTTTTCCATCATTACTTTTTCAAGCAGGTTTTCCATCCCTTGCTGCTTTTCCTCTCCTTCCGGTATCCCTATTATATGAATATTGTTACATTTCATGTTGTCCTGCATTTCCCTTAATACCTCTTCATTCTTTCTGAGCCTCTTTTCCTGTTCTTGCTCTTTTTGGTTGCTTTTTTCAACCTTGTCCTCCAGCTCGTTGATCCGATCCTCTGCCTCATCGAGCCTGGTTTTGATGTCTGCTATTGTGTTCTTCAGTTCAGATATTGTATTCTTCATTTCCTCTTGGCCCTTGTGAATAGTTTCTATTTCCTTTTTCATGTTGACATAGTTTGCAGTGAGTTCATTATAGTTTCCCTGTAGTTTCTGGTAGTTTTCTGTGAGTTCATCAAGCTTCTTGAGTTTCTTGAGCTGCCTGATAACATATGCTTTGAGCTCAATATCTGATAGTTGGCTTGCCTCTGTTTCATTTATCATTCTTTCTGGGGCTTCCTCCTTTCCTTTCATTTGGGGATTGTTTCTTTGTCTTCCCATTGTTTGTGGGATTCCTCTTGCTAGCCTCTGGTTCTTAAATTGATCTGTCAAGTTCTCTGAAGCAGCAAAGATAATTTTGTGTCACTGTCTCTGTTTTTTGGGCTGACTCTTGTCTGGGTCCTACTCTATTCTCTTCAGAATTCCAGGTTTTAATGTCTCACCTGTGGATAAAGAAGAGAGGGGAAGGGAGAAAAAGAAGGAAAAGAAAGCAAAAGAAAAGGAAAAAGAAAGATAAAGAAAAAAATAATTTGAAAATAACATAAAATAAAAAATAATAAAAAATAGGAAATAAAAGGAAGAGAATACTAGGAATACCAAATGAAGGGAAGGTAGAAGGAGTTAAAAAAATATTGAGGGACAGATAGGAAGAAGGGTGGGGAAAAACAAACAAAGAAACAAAGGGAAAACAAAAGAAAGGAAAAAAAAGCCTTTTGTTGGCTGGCTTCAACAGCTTCAGGTTGGGAAAATATGAGACTTCTCCTGCTGTCTTCCTGGGCTGCACTCTCAGCGACCATCCCGCCTCCAGCCGAGTTGCCGGGAGTTTACAGCACCTCCTCTGGTCCGCCTGACCCCCAACCCTGAGTCAGAGTTTATGAGGTCTGTGTCTCCCCTCAGTGGGGCTTGATGTAGCTCCTCTGTTTCTCCCCCATGGAGGGACTCTGCACCGCAGGTCTGGGTTGTGTCTCAGGCCCTCCAGGAGTGAGCTCCGCACCCCTGCATTTGCCGATCGCTTTTGTCTCTGGATTCGGGGCTTGCAAGCCGCAGGCCTGGGCGCCTGTTCGGGCACCAACCCCAGCCGCCCTTGACTGGCTTTGCCGAGTGTGCGCCTGATCCCTGAGCTCCAGGCCTGGATTTCCCTTTCAGTTCAGTCTCCAATTCCTCCTGCTGGGATCGCCAGCCTCTGCAGATCAGTCCCCACGTACACACCAACCTCCGGACTGCTGGGGACCAAGGCTCTTCCAACAGACACGCGCGTCTGCTTTGGCTACTCACATAGCCCAATCCAGCTCCCTCCCATGGATCCTGGAGCAAACTGGGAAGCTGCTGCTACTGGATCCACAGACCTCCCGGCTCCCCGCGAGACCCAAGGGACCCCTTCCCTCCGAAGCATTCTCCCTACTGGCTGATCTTTCAGTTTTATGTGCAATCCTGGTCGTCAATCTTCCTGGGATAATGTTGGGTGATTGCTCCGCTCCTCGGAAAATCAGCCAAATATCCCACCAGTGGGCTGGAGGAAGCCGATCCCGCTCCCTCCTACTCTGCCGCCATCTTTTTCCTCTCACCCCATTCATTCTTTAACAGAGTGAAAATTTCAAAGAATTTTGCAATAAAAAATATGAATGAAATTCATATGAAATTCCTATAAAATAATTTAAAAGTCTTGAGGACACTTAGGAGTACCCATCTCTCTTAGAGAGTCAATGGTTTCTTTGTCTTGGGTCATGGCATTGGAGTCAGTTTGTTTGGGTTCAAAGTCTGCTTCAGCCACTACTAGCTGTGTGACCTCGAGCAAATTACTCAATATCTCTAAGCCATTTTGGTCACACTGTGTACATCAGGGCTGGGTATGGATGTTGGGGATCTCTGGGACATTAAGTGGGAGGGACACAGCCTGAGCAAAACATGAGGGGGTGACAAACATAGGTTCTTCTCTATTCTGTGCCTCAGAGTAGGTCAGGTTCTTAAAAAATTTTCTCTTTATTTCAATGTTTCTGGTTTTATTTTGCTTGCTTATTTGTTTTATTGATTAGGTTCCACTTATAGGTACGATCATATGGTATTTGTCTTTCACCTCCTGGCTTACTTCATTTAGCACAGTGCTCTCCAGTTCCATACATGCTGTCATGAAGGGTAGTAGCTCCTTCTTTCTTTCTGCTGTGCAGTATTCCTAATTAAAAAAGGTACCACAGTTTTTGATTCACTCACTTACTTATGGGCAGAGGGGAGGGAAGAGGGAGATAATGGGGGAAAGAAGGGAAAGGGTCATCAAGGAACATGTATAAAGGACTCATGGACAAAGCCAAAGCGGGGAAGGATGGAGAGTGGGGCAGGGGAAAGTGGTGGTGGGAAAATGGATAAAACTATATTCAAACAACAATAAAAAATAAAGTAAAAATGAAAAAAAAACCCCAAAATTTCTCAAGGACAGTTCTGGTGGCCTGCATCTCCAGCCTTAATCCAGACTTACAACATCTCTCATGACTGATTCAGCTTTGTATTCTCATACCTCCACTTAGTCTAAGAGGACATCAAGAGATCAGATGCCAGACCACATCCTCTCTTCCTCCTTTCTCCTCTCAAACTCTTCCTTTTGAAGTTACAACTCAAATTCTCTCATGCATGGCAATGGCTCTGATAGTGAATGTGTGTTTATGGGAGGATATTTACATTAGCAGGGCCTAGGCTCCAGGAAAAACCCTCCCCAAAGACTTCTTAGATATATATAATGCTAAGCTGATCTGTTAGTTACCCTTTTTGCACAACCAAATATCAGAAAACTTAGTGACTTAAGACAACGATCAGCTAATTATTTGCTTACAATTCTCTAAGTTGAACAAATGTTGGCCAGAACAGCTTATTTCTGCTCCACTTTGCATCAGCAGGAGCTGCTCAAGCATCTGAAATCCTCCAGGAATGTCTTGATTTGGTTCATGTATCTAGGGCTTCAGTTTTCACCAGTGGTTTGGTTCCTCAATTTTCCTACAGGTGGCCTCTTGTCTTCATGTGGTTAGCTGGAGCTTCTACACAGCATGCTTCAAGGTAGTTGGGTTTTCTAAGTGGCAGTTGACTTCCTCCAAAACATAAAAGTTGAAGTTGCTAGACATTCTCCCTGGGAATGTTTCCCTGTAGCTCTTGATTTTGCTTTCTGAGTCACCTTTCCTTTTTCATAATAAATATTCATGTTTGCATCTGAGTAGCTTCATCAGTCTGATACAGGTAGCAGCCAGGGGCCCCCCAAACAGGGATTTGTAATGGGGTTCAGAACTCAGGGTGCCCAGGAAATATTAGAAAAAATATATAGGATGTTGTCGCCCCCACAAGTCTGAGCTGGGGGATGGGGCACATGGAGCAGGGCCATTGAGAGCTGTTTTACATATCAACAGTTTTTCAGCTAACCTCTGGCATGGTCATTTAACATATCTATAACTTTTAACTGGTTTCATGGATATGTTAGATAGCTGTGGCCAGGCTTTGAGCCGGGGAGATGGGAGTGACTTCCACCCAGGATGTAACCAGGAGGCAACTCCCTCTGGTTACAGCACCTGTGTGAGAGCTTGGAGATGATTGGCTCCATGCCATGGGGCCACTCCTGCGTTGACTTACTATGGCATCCCAGTAAAGCTGGAAGAATATGGTAATGCTGGCAGATGTAACTGATTGTGGAAGGAGTCAGAAATGGGGCTGCAGAGGAAGATTGGTGCTGGGATTTAAACCCAGGTTCCATAGCCATGGAAGGTTGGGACCACACAGCTTTGGTGAGTCAGGACCACGTGGCTTTGGGGTGCTCCCTTTTGCCTTGTGGCTTAGGAAGCAGGAGAGACCTTGCTGAGAAGAAAAGGGGTGAAAGGACTCTTGCTGGTGGGCCATGAGAAGGTGCCACATGGTTTTGGATTAAGTGGAGATGGTGGCGGCAACACAGCTGATGGTGCTGGGAACCAAGGGGCTATCTGAGCCATGGACTTCTACTTCTTTTCCTGAGATACGGTACCCCAGGCTGGGCAGAGGGAGAAGGAAGGACTGTGTGCGTTTGTGGGCATTCTAATTTAATGAAGACATTAAGTAATTACTCTAAGTCTGTATAACTTTTTTTAAAAAGATTTTATTTATTATTTTTAGAGAGAGAGGAAGGGAGGGAGAAAGAGAGGGAGAGAAACAGCAATGTATGGTTGCCTCTCACATGGCCCCCACTGGAAACCTGGCCTGCAACCCGGGCATGTGCCCTGACTGGGAACCGAACCGGGACCCTTTGGTTCCCAGCCCGTGCTCAGTCCACTGAGCCACACCAGCCAGGGCTAAGTCTGTATAACTTTTTGAATAAATAATTTCTTTCCTTTTCACCAATCTCTGGCATTGAGAGATACCTTTCCCTGGTATGGGCAAGGCGAACCTAGTATGGGGGGCACTCCCGGAGCACAAGGGAGGGGGGCCGTTTGGTAATAGTATACTGTTCACTCCCCTCCGGGTCTGTTCTGTAACAAGTCTTTTCCCCTTCTTTAGGAAGTTAAGACCCAGATGACTATTTTTGTTTTGAATTCTGTCTTTGCAGTTCAAGTCAATGTAATTCCTTTAAAAACTTCGTGGGTTTACTGTGTATCAAGTTAGAATATACTCCATTAGACAAAAACCGCATCTAGAAATTTCTTTGAGACAGGTCTTTCTCTATTTTATGATGCAAGTCAAGGTTGTGGGAGAGCATCTTTAAGATTCCTAGAGCACATTTTGTCTACATGAGATGGTCTACAATTCACTGTACTAAATCTTTTCAGAGCTTAACAAAGGGTCTTATGGCTATTCCCTTGACCTAATCTTACTCTGAGTCATGTTTTACTGGCAGCCTGGATGTCAATTACTATAATACTTTGAGACTTTTTTTGTCAGAAAAGAGTAGGGATGAAAAACAGTTTTATATTTGAATCTTGCAAGTCCTAGTTCCTTTATATTTTGTCTAAATTATTCTAAAAAACTGAATCATTCTTTTTTAACTCTTTTTTATTCTCCTATATTTTATTGTTATTTATGTGTTTTTTAAATTGTTAGTGGCTGTGATAGTAGAGATTTTAGATAAAGTGTAAAGGAGAATAACATTGCAGCAAAAAGGAGTAACCATGCTTAGTTAGGACCTATTAAATAAACACATAGTAAATTGCTGCTTGTTAAAATCCACATTTGTAGGCCTTCAGTCAGACCCAATGACTCAGAAGGGACTATGAGAGAGTAATCTACATTTCATGGACCTTCTTATTCCCACAACATGTGAAAACATTGTCTTACATCAGTCTCTGTAGACTTCCATTTTTTTCCCTACTTGTATCTAGATTCTAGTCTTAGACCTGATATCCTTCCTTCTTTTATTCCCTGTAGGTCTGGGTGGCAAACAGATGGTACACTCAAATAGGGCAAGAATTTAATAAGGAGACTGTTTATAGTGATGCGGACAGGGTTTAAAGACACTGACCAAGCTCAGTGCTGTACCTACAGGTAAGTAATAGTGGGTTGCTGTCATCACCACTAAGAACAGCAGCTAGAAATTATCTGAACTTGGAGGACCTCAGTTTCATTTGACCTGTTCCTTAAAGAGTTCCTTATGGGTCATTTAGTGGAAAGATCCTGTGCAAAGACTCTCAGGCTGTGGAGTGGGACCCTTACTTAGTGAGGCCAGATAAAGATGAGGTATCTGCCTCTCTAACAGGTGGTCCCAGGGGACTTTGAGGAGAAAGGCTGGCCCCAAATTGTCATCAGTCCCTTGTGACTGCCTTCTCAGGATTTTTCTGTCTTTGGCAGTCAGAGGCCCTCCTATCTAGGCAGGAAGAGAAGCCAATAAATAAATTCACACTAAGGTGCTAGAGAGTGATAATAGCTAATCCCTTCCAAGAGCAATTGCTCTTGAAAAAAGGAATGGTTTAGTTCAAAAGAAAGGTTGTCTCCTAGAAGAATACTACTCTTTGGCCACTGGTATGGGAGTAATGTATGGGCAGGGCCCCCTTAAATTCTTCAAGTCGGCCCCCTTAAATTCTTCAGGTCAGCCCCCTCTTTTGCTTTACTGTGAATCCTGATGTTAAGCATGTTCCCCAAGAGGCTTTCGAATCCTTCTACCTATGGAAGCTCCGTGAGGTAATGGCTATCTTGTTTCTTTTTTTTTTATTGCTGTATTCCCAGAGCCTAACATAGCTCACTGTGTGTTTGATGAATGAATGAATGAATGAATGAATGAAACCTCTCTTCAGGAACCTGGCTTCTGTTGAAAGTGAAACACACTCAGCGCCTCACCCCTCCCCTTCAGGCTTCCCTGTAGCTTGCTTAGGATTCAGCTGAAAAATGATTTTTCATACACGTCGCCCTCATTATAACATCATTCCTCAGAGCGAAGCTCTCTGACCACCCTAAAGACCTGTATTTAATGTGATGAAAGGTGATTTAATGGAGCTGAGGAGAATGAAGCAGAAAGCAGACAGCCGTTTCAGAAAAGCAGAGCAGGCTGTCCCTCCAAAGGGAAGAAAAAAAAAAAAAGAAAAAAGACAAAGGGGGAAAAAATTCAATACCTTCCCCCAGAAGACACTGGAACAAGAGGACGTTTTGGTCAGCTCCATAGGAAGGCAAAAATGAAAGCCAGATAAACCAAAGCCCTCCCCCCCGCCTCGGCAGCAGATAACTAACTTACCATTTATTTACCTTGGAGCTGATTATGTACTGGGTTGAGGCAGGCAGGGAGATTTTATTGACATTTGGTCTCCCTTCACACAGTTTTGCGACAGCCAGACATCAGGGACTGAGCTGCAGGATATTAAAGGATTTGGGAAAGTTATCAAGGAATGGGACATATTTATCAAAGCCACAGTGATATTAGAAAGCTGGGCTGCTGCTACACCTGGGTATGTTACTTGATTAAAAAAATAATAATGATTCATCCTCTGGCTGCCTTTTGCACCTGGGTGAATGCTGAGAAGTTCTTCAGGACCACCCGTGGACAGGGATTTGCCCATAAAGACCCTCTTTGGGTCTGACAGAAAATTGTGGGTGATAGATCACACCAGTCGCTGGGGGGTGCTTCCCCCGTACATGTGCATGCAGGTGTGATACTACACTTGATCTTAGCCAAAAGGTCAAGAAGCAATGCATGCAGGTGGGGTACAGTCATGAATTAGCAGGACACTCCTATCAATGTGCTACCTGACTTGCCCTGGGCCAGGCCAGTGTCCTCTGATATTCTTTGATTTCCAATAGAGAGTTGTTAAGAATTGATTGGTTGAGTGATGGAAGGGCTGGTGCAAAAGGGGCTGCATGAAGTGTCCCTAGCTGCTTCAACCACTGCATTTCTGGTGAATGGCAATTATGTAATACAGGAATTCTCCATCTTCCAACAACCAGCAAGTAAGACTATACCACGAGTCACCTCTATTTAGCTCTTCCCCAAATTTTTCCACATGAATTATTCAGTGTATGACTGTTTCAATATGTCTGTCTTAAAAAAATGCTGGATGAACTTAAAGCAGCAAGAGGAAATGCCTGCATTGCAAAAATGATATCTACCTGCATATTTATCTTAAAAGGCAAGTCTTTAATGCATTCACTCAGGTGAAAATATCATTAATAGCAAGGACTGACCAACTGCCACCAGGATCCATGGGGTTAATCTGGGTTTTGCCATCTGATTCCAATCCATCAGGCCTGGCTATAAATCGCTTATATGTCTGGGTGATAAAAAGCAAATATAAATTTTCAAAAAATTTAACCTTGCATGGTATATAAAGAGAATACATAATATTCTCAGGCATAAATATGTCTCAAGACAAACTCGTTGCATATACTCAGAATACATAATGGATCATACCAAGACATATTTTTCCCCTGGAAATAAAAAGCCAGAAATTCTATAGTACATTGCATGGTTTTGGCAACTCTGAGATAAGAGGTGTGTCTCTGATTTGGGGCTGTCCACTTATGAGTGTGGGGCTCCGTTAGGATTCTCAGTGTCCTTCTAGAATGACACAAAGACCAGCTGAAGGAAAGGGAGTCTGGCTGAAGGGAGACTTAGGACTTCGGCATACTTCTGAAGGACCTTGACCAAATCATTTTATGTAATTCTGTTCCAATTTCTACCTTAGAAATGAAAGAGACTGATCCAGAAACTACTAATTTCTAAGGTAGTGTATCTCTAACTTTAGTGGGCATGCAAATCCCCTGGGGTCTTGTTAAAATGCAGATTCTGACTAGGTAGGTCTGGGGTGGAGTCCACAGTTCTGTATTTCTAATAGTCTGGTAGGTGATGCCGATGCTGTTGGTCTGAGGACCATACTATGAATAGCCAGGGTCAAGTTCTTTCTGAATCTGATAGTCTAAGGCAGTGACTCTCATCCTTGGCTGCACACTCCAATCACCTGGGGAGTTTTTAAAAAAATGTCATTGCCCAGACCACATCCAAAACCAATTAAATCTCAATCTTTGGGGGTATGACCCAGGCAACAATATTTTTTAAAGTTCCCCAGGTGATTCCAAGGTGCAGCCAAGGTTGAGTAGAAGGCTCCATATGGCTCCACACATGGAGTCAGCTATTTGGGGGTGTGTCACCCATATAGGCTCTGTTGTGACACTTCACTAAATAGAGTAAATGTAATTCACCGACACGGTAGTCTGCACTGTGCAACTGTATCAGAGACTCACAGCACCCTCTCTGGGCAGGTGAAGAGACCAAGGCTGATGGGGTCCATGGACTTTTACAGATAATGGGCTGATACTGGTGGGACTTTTCTCTTCGTAATGCTTTTTTATTAAAGGCCAGATTCGTGGTTGCAAATGCAAATGCCTACATGTGCCCAGTTGGGCAGCACAAATTGTAAATCAGAGCTATATGTTTGCATATTTAAATACATAGGTGTATATTTTCCTTTCTTAAAAAATTATGCTCTTTCATATTTTTCTTAAAACTCATAGTCATCTTTTCCTTTTAATAGAGACATGGTACAACAGAAATATTTATCTATCCCATTAAATTCAATAGGACAAATCTAGGGTCTGAGGTTTGTACACATATGCAATACTTTTACTTTTGCAAATGTACAAACACATATAACTGTGAGAATATATAGCTATCTATGCCTGAGGAAAGGGGAAGGGGCCTGTGCAGTCAGGGGTCCTGAACTTTAAGCTTCATTAGCTTCATGGGAAATACACCTGTTTCACAAGCCAGGGACAAGAGATAGAACAGGCGGAATCTTCACATACTGCACTATGTACTTCAGACAGAAATTGTGAAGTAGAAACCAACCAACCAACCAACAACCAACAACAAACACTGATGAAATAGCTGGGGAAGTTTAATCCAAAAAATTCCATGGAAAAGATGAGAACTTCTTCTTTTGTGAGTTTGAATTGTGTCAACAGCCAAGAGTAAGATCCAGGGGGCCTAGACCCTCACTACTCATTATTTCATTTGTTCATTCCTTCATTCCTTTATGCATTGATATAACAAATATACTTTGAGTTCCCTCTCTGGGCCAGAAGATGTGACCTGCTAGCTAAATGTGATTAGTAAAGAAACCTGTAGTGGTGATTACCCATCTGACTTCCCTGACTCCAAGTTTTCTCTTCTCACCTTCCCCTCCCCCAGAATACACATCACACATGCAGCAGGATGGCTAGTACCTGACATTTGTTTGGGATAGGAACTTACTTGTTGGACTGCAAATGGCTAGGAGTGTGTGTGTGTGCTGAGTTATTGAGACAGCCTGGCACAGTGTGTGGGGTTGGGGCAGTGGGGCTGGGACATCACCTGAAGTTCATTAACATTAGGCAACAATGGTGCTCCCCTTTGGAGAGAACGGGTTTATTGAGAGGCACAGGAAAGGACTGTCCTGCAACCGCAGCCCTGAGTCTCTCAGCTTCTACAGAACTACTCACTACTTACCAGTAATCCTCCTAGCTTGAGATGCAGAGGACTGAGGCTTTTAGAGTTTGGGATCTAGGACCGGACTGCTTACATCTGGGCCTGTGACCAAGTTAAGATAATCCTCCATCCCCTTTTTTGTAATGTGGGTGTGGCAATGATGCTTGTTAGGGGTGTTGGTGGTGAGAATGCACAGAACACACACAGTGAAATGAAGCTCCCTTCCCCCCAAATGTGAGCTGCTGATTCTGGGGCTGCAGAGGCCATATCAGTCATTTACAAGTTAGTATGAGTTAGATCTTGTAGCAAGGCTTTGATCGGGGTGAGGGGAGAAGCTATTGAGGAGGGGTGCCAAGATAGATGAAAGGGCCAATTTTTTGCAGTCAGAGCTTTGAAAGGATCTGGTCCAAAGAACAGGGTAAAGGTACCCGTCGTGAATGTGAGGAAGAAATTGCAATACACATAATTTCAAGGACTAAAAGCTGTGCTGGTTACCTCCTGGCAAGGCCAGCCCCTGGCGCCTTTGCTCCTAGCTGACTCTGTTTATCCAATGAAACATCAGACTTGTGTCCTCTCATTAACCCTTTGTTTCTTCTTTGTTCCTGATTTAGAACCCCCACATTCTGATTATTTTTAGAGCTGTGAGAAGTCAGAAGTCACTTGTGTTTACAGAGAGGCCGGCATCCTTCAAAGGCAGAAGGGGAGTGTTAACAGCACCCTGCTCTCTCCCCAGGCCCCAGGCCCCGCCTTTTCCAATACATTCTGAGGGCGCTTGTCTCAACAGAAGGGAAAACACAAAGGAGAGAAATCTTTTCTTTCTCTTAGATGTTTGCTTTCTCAGTTTCCCCTGTGAGCTGCTTGAGTTAAGAAAAGGTACACACACACACTTTTATGTTTTTCCCTGCAAAGTGGGGAGAACCAGGCAGCTGCCTATACAAGTCAGAGTGTGTGAAAGCTAAGCATTCCTTCCATCCCTCCCTCTCCATGTTCTTTCTCCTTTTCCTTCTGATTTCTTCGTAGTACATCAACCTGAAAACTTCAAACCAGGCCAGGGATGAGGCCTTGAGATGCTCTCAGAATTATGGGTGTCTCTCAGGGGACAATTCTGACCAGATCCCAGTCATCCCCATGGCTTGAACAGCCACAGCCATGGTATTTTCTCATCTCTGTGACTTACAGTTTCTGATTTGATGCCATGCAATGAGGGGAGCTTAGTGGTTCTGCATCCACCATCCCTTTCCCCAAATGATGGTGCTCAGGTCCAGAGGGTGGAGAATTTCCAAGGATGCCAAACACAATGGTGTCACTGGTGGTCCTTCTGACCCTCATAGGGCCCTTTCCACAGAACTGAGCTCTGTGTCATCCCATAGCCCTTCCAAGTACAGTGTTACTAAATGAAGCCACTTAAGCAAGTAGAGGGCAAGGGAAAGCAACTGAACCAATCACAGTATATGAATTAGCACAACTCAGAGTGGAAATGTCGAGTCACATTTCTGTTCTGGTTTATGGTGAGTTTCCCTAGACACCAGTGTTTGTGTTACAGAACAGGGCGGGGGCACCCAACAATATACAGTTACCAAAAGGACCCCCCTTTATGCTCCTGGGGTACCCCCCCATTCCAGGTTCGTTATGCTCACCACCAAAGGAAAGACGTTTCTCAATGCCAGAGACTGGTGAAAAGGAAAGGAATTGTTTATTTACAAGTTATACAGGCTTGGAGTAATGACTTAATGTCTCCTTCAAAATACTAAAGTTCTTTAGAATACCCACAAACACGCATAGTCCTTCCTTCTCCCCTTTGCCTAGTCCAGGGTACCGCATCTCAGGAAAAGAAGTAGAAGTCCGGGATTCAGGCAGCCCTTCAGTTCCGGCACCATCCGCTGTGTCACCACCGTGATCTCCAGTTAATCCAAAGCCATGTGGCACCTCCTCATGGTCCACCAGCAACAATTCTTTCTCCCTTTTCTTCTAGGCAAAGTCTCTCCTGCTTCCTAAGCCACGTGGTCCTCTCTCTCTCTCCCAGGCTGAGGGGTCCCCACTCCTCGAAAGCCTCGTGGTCCTGTCTCTCCTTCCTGAAGCGTCTCTCCTGCATTCTTCCGAACTGCTAAGAGAGAGCTCTGCATCGCTGCTACATCTTGCTTCCCAGCTTCCTAAGCTGTGTGACAAAGGGAGCCCCAAAGCCGCGGGGTTCTCTCCTCTTGCCCAAAGCCGTATGTTCCTCCCTACTTGCCAAAAACCATCTGTTCCTCCCTTGGCATGGCTGCCGCACCTGGATTTAAATCCCCATGCCAATCTTCCTCTGCAGCCCCATTTCCGACTCCTCCTACAACCAGCTACACCTGCCAGCATTCTATATTCTTCCAGCTTTACTGGGCTGCCATGTTAACTGTGGGCAGGTGTGGCCCCCACGGCACAGAGCCAATCATCTCCAAGCTCTCACACAGGTGCTATGAGCAGGGGGAGTTGCCTCCCAGTTACATCTTGGGTGGAAGTCAATTCCATCCCCCTGGCTCAAAGCAAGGCCACAGCTATTTAGCATACCTATAAAACCAATTAAAGGTTATAGATATGTTAAATGACCATGATAGAGGTTAGCTGCAAAGCTGCTGCTATACAAAACAGCTCTGAATGGCCCTGCTGTCTGTGTCCCATCCCCCGCCAGTTCAGACTTGTGGGGGTGAGGGCATCTTGTATATATATATATTTCTAATATTTCCTGGAAACCTTGAGTTCTGGACCCCATTACAAATCACTATTTGGCCCTCCCCCGCAGCTGCACCCTGTTACATCTGGACTCTTCTACCTGGCTTCTTCCCCAGAAAAAGTAGTAACGCAGGCTCTGCCTAAATTATAGTCATGCTGGGAATACTTCTGGGTTGCTGGATGTACCCAGAAGACTCCATACATTTCCTTCATTGTGGTGTGTCTACATTGTACCAAGGCAGGACTGCAGAAATAATAGTCCTGTAACTCTGAGACTATCTATGTGAAAACACCTACACACAGAGACACACACATGCACATACACAGTCCCTTATGAACATGGATGTTCATGCTAATGTCCTCCTATACCAAGAGACAGCTTGTGTGGACTCTGACACCACAGCCACTACACTGCTGTGTGTTCTCCTCTCACACACCCATACATGTGTAATTTGTGTGGGAAAGGCTGTCTACTCCATATTTGAGGGTCGAGGTCACAAAACATCAGTCTCTGAAGTAGAATCTAATAAAAACCTACCTAGTATACATGACTTCAGTTATGTGCAGAATTTTCTGAGAGCTGATCACATCTCAACCACCCCTGTGAATATTTCCATGTTGGAACTTTAAGCTGAGCTGTGTTTTTGTTGTTGTTGTTGTTTTATTTTGTTTTGCTACACAGTAGTTTTGTGATCTTGGGAACGTAGGTAAAATCACTGTGTCTCAGTATTCCTATTTGTAAAATGAGAGTAATAATACCCTCTTCTTGGTATTGTGTGTGTTTGCTGGGAGATTCACATATAGTAATGTGTTAGGTATAAACACACCCAAACTGTGCTTGGCCTTGGAAAGGAGCAGAGCAAATGTGAGTTATCTCCACTCTTCTTGATGAATGAAGAATGTTTATAAGTATGATGGTGGGGCAATATGGTGGATTTCCCATCTTATTTTCTCAGTAAATAGCTATGTGACTTTGGGCAGGTCATTCTGGTATGTGTTTCGGTTTCATCATTCATTCATTCAGGCAACCAATATTTATGGAGTGCCTACAAAGGTCCAGTCATTGTTTTAGTGCTGAAGATACTGCAGCAAACTAAACAGACAAAACTTTGGCCCTTGTGGAGTCAATATCCCATTGACCCCGAAGGAGGAACATGGTGATTATTAAAAAAAGCAACTGGATTTTCTAAAATATTTTATTTACTTATTTTTAGAGAAAGGGAAAGGGAGAAAGAGAGGGAGAGAAACATCAATGTGTGGTTGCCTCTTGTGTGGCCCCCACTGGGGAAGTGGTCTACAACCCAGGCATGTGCTCTGACTGGGACTCGAACTGGAGATCCGTTGGTTCACAGGCCTGTGCTCAATCCACTGAGCTATACCAGCCAGGGCTGATTTTTACTATATACATATTTAAAACATTGACATCATCATGATGGAAAAATTTAGAATATTATTTGCATGCAATTTCATGGTTTTATAGTTGAGCATTACTTTTATTTTGAATAACACATGACATAGTGTAGGGCACCATAATATTTTCAGTGCTTGGAGGTCCCTAAAATCTTAATTCAGCCCTGTGAGCAATCAACAAATCCTACCTCCTCCAGATGAAGCCTTGATTTCCAGTGTAGTGTTCATTGATGGCAGGTTCACTGGAAAGAGGGACAATGAAAAGTTGAAACAGTTGGATGTGTTTCCTATGAGGGCTCTACACTGTTCATGCTTCTGCTGCTTTGCCTGTCGGTGCTGTAGAACTGTCCAGCGAGCACCTGCACAGAGATTGATCTGCCGTCCCCTTGCCAGGTTGATCCTATATTCTTACATCTCTGCTGAGGGTGACCAGCTAGAGCTGTGCTGTCCTGTATAGGGGTAATTCACTAAGCACATGTGACCTTTGTAATTGAAATGTAAATTATGAGTAAGTAGAATTAAAAATTCAGTTCCTTAGTCCTATTAGCTATGCGGGACATGTGGCTGAGGGTCACCATGTTGGACAGGACTTCTATAGAACATTTTTATTGTTGTTGAAAGTTTTGTTGGACAACACTGAATTAGAGGATGGGACAGACTGACATTTTCTTGCTGATGTTCACAGTCAACTGGCCACCCAGCAAAATAGCTTATGGGGTGAGGCTATCAGAAAATTCTACTTGTTCCTGGTTCATTCCTTCCCATTCTCCCTAGACCAACTTAAATGTCACCTTCTCTATAATGACTCACTCCAGTCCTGGCATTTTTCACCACGTGCCATATACAAATAATATTTCACATTTGGAATTAAATATAATCATGTATGTTGTAGGCTTCGCCTATGACTGCCAGTCTTCTGAGGGCAGGGGCTGAGTTTACTTCAGCTGGGTGTCCCTAAAACTTAGCACAGACATGGCAGGTCATGGATGCTCAAAAAATGTCTGTGGCATTCTAGGTTACAGTGCCTTCTCTCCCCTCAACTACATGGCTTGGTGTCTTTGCACAGATCACTTAACATCTCTGGGCTCCAGCTGTATCATCATTAAAATGTTGGTCCCTAGGCCTAGTGATACTATTGGGGCACACAGTCAGAACCATGTAGAAGATTGACAGACGCTTCTTTTGGTATGATGTAATAAAAATAATTTGACAGATCTTGGTAGCAGATGTTTTTCTGCCACATACAAGCTGTGTGACCTTGAGCAGTATACCCAACAGCGCTGAGCCTCTTAATTATTACCTGTAACCAGGAAATAGGGGAGTTATTTGGATCATAGGGTTGGGCACAAAGCCTGGCAAATCATAGGGGCTAATACCTGACTTAAAAAAAAAAACAACCTAATTGCAAACAGAGCTGCAGTATCTTTGGAAACTGAGGATAGTGGTCCTGGGATAGCCCAGGGCAGGGTTTGGAGCTGGAATTTCCTCCCAGTGCATGGCAAGCTGCCTCCACAAGTTGCTCTTCCCAGTGCACCTGGCGATGGTGATGAGCATAATTCATCCTTGCTTTGCAGTTAATGGCTGGTGACATTTTGAAGACGGCTGCTGACTTTGGCTTTGCAGGCAGCAGGGGGATTTTAAAATGCCCGATTGATGTCAGGCTTCACAGAAATACAAACCAGAATTGCATGCTGTACCAGAGAGCAGATACAAAGTCACATGAATGAGATGTGGGGCTCTCAGATGCCCCCACAAGTCACCGTGAATGGAAGTGGCAGGAGAGACTGTTCGGACATGCTGAAATTGTGGGCCAATTCACCATGAACAGGAGCACTTCATGGGACTTGAGGATTAAAATTCCACATGCCTGGAATCAATATTCTATGCTCTTGTTATAATTCACTTTGCAAGGGAGAGAACGAAGGTCTCTGAATTCTTGGGTGAAGTAAACCACATATCTCAGGGATTAATGGGATTTCTGTGCTTATAAATCACGCCCAGTGGAGGGTGGGGTGAGTGTGGAGGAGGATGAGGGAGGATGGTAGAAGGGGGCAGGGAAGGCTGGGAGGAAGGCTCTGTGTCCTGCCAGCAATGATAAAAACATATCATAGGAGGCGAACATGCCACACTGAGCATTGGCCCGGTGTGATTTTGCTGATGGAAATGACACAAAAAGGTGGCCTGGAGTACTTGGTTTGACTAAACCAGTCCTTATAAGAAACAGCAAAAGTCAGGCTGATTTGGTAAGTACCATAAATAGCTGGAACCCCTCCTGACACCAATGTTATCTCCTGCATCTGAAAAGAAAATATGGAGATATTTGCAGAATATCTTCCCCTTCTGACTTGCTACTGAGTGGATGTCCCCACTTGTTTTATTCTGCAAGGAAAGCAACGCAGGTAAAATACCTGGAATGTACCAAGCACTTTCACGCCAGGCAGAGGTAGCTTGGGCTGACTTTAGTCCAGACCCTCAGCCTTTCCCCGTTCTCTATGCCCTCGCAGATACCACTTTCCCTTGGGGAGAGAAATCCTGGCAGAAGCTTCAGAGCTGGCAGGTGGCACATACTGTGTCCCTGGAAGGATGGGTCAAGATGCCCTGCCAGATCTCCTGCTGGTTAATTTGTGCCTCTCACCTCTAGGACTGTGAGTTAAATGTGAGCTGAGACTAAGGGAAATGCCTTACTTGGTGTCAGCCTGTTCCCTAATGGGTAACAGTTGATGTCACAGAATCAGCCTGATGATTGGGCATGATTAGAAGACTCTGCTTCTTAGGCGGGCCTAAGGATCATGGCCTGAGTACAGAATTAGTTCTCAGCCCCCCAGGGAGGGGGCCAAACCCCTGCAGGAGAGAAGCCCCCACTTCTGCTAAGGAAGCAGAGGTAATAACTAATAACCTTCTCTCAGCCCCGCCTTCCCCTAACCTTGTCGTGAACCGTGGTTGTTTTGTTCAAAGAAGTGCTCGTGCAACCAGGTTCACTTTAATGAAAAGCAGGCCCTCACTCACCATTGCCCCTCCTCAGGCAATGGAGATAAAAACCTAATGGCATGTCAGATCCTTGATGGCAAACCCGCCAGGAAAACAAAATTATCAGGGTAGAGCGGAGGCAGCGGACCGTATCTGCTTTTGTACCATAAAATAACATAACCCGATGACCCCCTCATTTGCTGAAGGGGCACCCAGTTGGAAACACAGAGGCCTCTTGCAAAAGTTCCCGCTGCCTGCCTTGGCCACAGCGCTGCTCCCAAACAATCTTGCTGTCTGGCTCTTTTTTTCCCTCTCCCCTCAGGCATTTCAGTCCTCATTTCAATATCCAAGGCACAAGGCCTTGATGACAACACGTTTATTACCACACAAATTGTGAGATTCTGACAGGAAAAGGTCCAAAGGTTTCCTGTGTGCATACACAGAAACACACACACACACACACACACACATATACACACCCTACTCTACACTGAAAGACAAAATTTTCAAACCATCTCCAGCAGAGAACAAAGTTAAAATGTCCCTTACCTATTAGGCCACAGAAGGACTTTCTTGAAAATTCATACAGCGACATTTAATTGCATCCAAGAGATGTTTTGAAACAACTTAAAAAATTGAAGAATTGTAAAAGCCTTTTAAAAACAGCCCTCTTGTCAGATGAGCATAATGATCCACAGAACATTCTCACATCATGAGGCCGGTTGACGTGGTTATTTTTCTCTTCCTTTGTCTCTCCTTCTTTTCCTCCTTCCTTTCACTGTTCACATGTCCCAAGACAGGTTCTGGAGAATCTTCTCTGAGCAAGACGGAAATGGTCCTTGCCTGATTTCTGGTCACATGTCTTGGTAGAGGCTGCTTTTAATCTCCAACATCCAACATGGTCTTCTTCCTCAACAATAAAACCCCCAATTTTCAGCTGGATGAATGGATCTCCATAATAAAAATTACATGTCCCAGCTCCCCTTGCAGCTATCTGTGACCATATAACTAGGTTCTGGCTAATTGCATGTATGAACAACTTTTGTGTGATGCTTCCAGAAAGTGTTATTAAAATGAGGGAAGCATACTATTTCCTCCATCTTCTTTCTTGTGGGTTGGAATGTGGATTTGATGGCTAGAGTTCAGTCAGCCATATGAGACCATGAGGTAGAAGTCATGTACAGGGAATGGTAGAGGAGCAAGACGGAAAGAACCTGAGATGGTAGAGCCACTTTGGAAAACTGGCAGTTTTTAATGCAATTAAATGTATACCTATACTACACTCAGTAATCTCATTCGTAAGTATTTACCCAGGAGACATGAAAACCTATTTCATTTCTCACAAAGACTTGCAGACAGACATTCATAACATGTTTTTTAAAAAATGACAGCCCCAAACTAGAAACAATCTAAATTTCCATCAATAGATGATTAAACAAATTGTGTGTATGCAATGAAATACTACTTAGCAATAAAAATAAACTATTGATACATACAACAACTTGAGTGAATTCCCCCAAATATTATGCTGAGTGAAAGAAATGGGACACAAAAGAATATATACTGTATAACTCCATCTATATAGAATTCTAGAAGAGGCAAAACAACTCTGTCTGTGGTGACAGATGTCAGAACAGTGGTTGCCGATGAGGGGTGAAGGTCAATGGAAAAGGGTAATGAAGAAACTTTCTGAGATGATGGAAATGTTCTATATCTTGGTTGTATTGTTCTCAAAACTCATCAAACTCTATGTCATCATGATCTGTGTATTTCATCATACACAAATTATACAATAATACTAATAATAGCCTGGATCCTGTTAAATTTGTGAAGTCACCCTTTTAGCCTTGAACCTTATTCACATGAGAAAATAACTTCAACCAGTATTAATTGTCATTTTCTGTCCCAGTAGCACAACATCTTTGTACACCAGTCACTGATCAAGTGGCTGACTCTCTTGGCTCTGGGTGATAAAGTCAATTAGGGAGCTGGTCATAGGACCCAGGGCACAGATGGACAGGTGGGATCTAACAGCAGGGTTAATCTGAGGGCCACAGTTTAGAAGATTTTCTACCTGGTCCTGGTCCCAGGATTTCTCTGCCCTGAACCCACAGCAAAGTCTCCTCATGGACTCTGAGCCCACTCAGTGGACCTCTTTTTCTTCCCTCACACCTGGCTGCCATCACCGTCAGAGCATTTGGCAAGCAGGATCCCATTTTGTGTGGTTCAGTTTGGTCAGTTGATTGTTCTCAAATGCTGGTACTAGGACAGCGCCAAACCCCAGGAGGCTCTGAAGATGCATGAGACTGAGTAGCAGCTGTATTGCGACTATTACCAATGCTATTATCATCATCATTATTGAGGGCACGTGGCTTTCAAGGTATGCCAATCAGAGGATGTTTGAGGGCCTTTTCCATAATTGGAAGAACCAGTCCAGGGCATGTGTGGGTTTCCATTTGGAGTGAGAGTCACCTCAGAGGAAGCATGTTTCCTCACACACTAGGGGCTGGTATTTCTGGCAGGTCCAGTAGGCAGCTACCTGCATGGATGAATTTCAGTTTCATCTTCTGTCCTCCTCTCTTGTTCTGCCCAGCTCTTCCACCTCTGCCTCACTAAACAGTCCCCTTACCAGCAACCACAAATTCTACAATTAGAGATTCATTCCTTTGACTTAATAGTTCATCTGCTATTAAAATGCAAGTCTTCCTGCTGTCTTTCCTAGAATGGTGCTTTCTTTCTTATCTCATTTTTTCCTTTTAAGAGAAGGAAGTGGAATACATAAAAGGCAGCATGAGAGGGCATCAGTGTGGAGGTAAGATCATGAGAAAAGATGGAATGAGGTCAATAAGGACAAAATAATGATAAGAAAGATGAGTGCTTCCTGTGTTTCCAATGTGTCTTGGGTTTTAGAACATTCCCTGTTCTCAGGGTAGCCCTCTTGCTGAAGTTTTATTTCACAAATGCTTAGTGCTTACTATGTACTAGGCACTATAGCAAGAGCTATATGAAACTTGCCTCATTTAATTGTATAAAAACCTGATGAAGTGAGTATATTAGTATTCCTACTTAATAGAGGAGGAAACTGAGGCACAGACAGATTAAGTAACTTACTCAAAGTCACATGGATGGAAAGTAGCAAAGCTGGTATCCTAACCCCAGCCATCTAGCTGCAGAAGTTGTGCTTATAAGAACTTTTATGTAACCATAAAATGACAGATTATTACTCCCTCATCATTGGACAATCCTAACTGCCCAGATATTTTGCTTTTCATTCAAACACTATTTCCTTCAAATAGATACTTTGAGAGTGATCTCACTATTGTAATTTTCTTTCCATAATGAAATGTTTTCATTTTCAAGCTACATCTGCATATTTCCAGGATTTCATTTCCCTCCCAAGTTATTTTCCCAAAGGAAAAAGATGTGATATCTGTTTTCTTTGAAAAATCTAAAAGCAAAACACAAGAACAACAACAAAAAATCCCAACCAATTGATGTTGTGCTGTCTTTGTATCTCAGAGACCCTGGGGCCCAGGGCACAGCCCTGTAAACCTCTGAGACACATTTCCTGGGATTTTAGGGTAAGGATCCTTGAAATACAAGGGGGTAAACAAAAAAATATTATTTAACTATTGTTCACCAGAGCCACAGGCAAACATAGGAAGAGACAGAACCCTAAGAGGCAGAGGAGAAATATCTGAGCATTTTGATGGAAGAAAAACCAATGTATAGAACAGTCTCTTTTGTTTGTTGGGGGTGTCTGTGGAAGATGCTGGAAGCTTTCTGCCCCAGCACTGGCACTTTGACAGACCTGGGCATATGGGAGCTTACCAAGGCAGGGGTAGGGTGAGATTTTGGAGAACAGCACCTGGAGTCTTTTTTTTTTCTAGAAAAATAAAAACCACATGTGTAACTAAGGAGAAGCATGCCATTCCATGGAGAATTTCCTACTCATACCTGAGCAGAATAAAAATCTTCTGTGAACTCTGTTCCTGCCTTTGTGTCCTTATGCTAATGATTCTGGTGTTTCATTGTTTGTGGAGGCCACAGGAAGGGAGGGTTCTGCTTTGGAAAGATGAAGACAAAGAGCACCAGGCCTCCTGCTGGCTTGGATGGAATGAAGGGGTTGAGACAGAAGCAAAAGGATACAGACTTTTGGAGGGTGTGGGAAAAAGGCAGGTTTCTGAATAAAACCAGATCATGCGCTGGGGCCAGAGGTATAATGACATCCATGGCTTCCACCCTCGTAGCCTTTTGCAACCCAACTGGGGTTCTGATCTCTGACCTGAATGCCTAGCCTTCCCTCAGGGTCTGGATAAGGGGTCAGTGCTGGCTGACATCCCACTGGAGCCTTCTCTGAAACACTACTGCCCATCTGTAGCCATATCAGCTCAGTCTAGAGTCTCTCAAAACTTGCTATAGCACACACCATCAAAGCCCACCACAACCCTGTAACCCCTTAACACTCCCCGGTCTGTGAAGCCTCTGCTGTGTGTCATCACTATAAGAGTTCAGGGGACTTTTTAAAAAAATATTTTATTTATTTATTTTTAGTTAGAGGGGAAAGGAGGGAGAAAGAGAGGGAGAGAAATAGCAATGTGTGGTTGTCTCTTGTGTGCCCCATACTGGGGACCTGGCTGGCAACATAGGCATGTGCCCTAACTGGGAATCAAACTGGAGACCCTTTTGTTTGCAGATCGGCACTCAATTCACTGAGCCACACCAGCCAGGGCTTCTATCCTTTTTTAATAGCTGGTTCCACCACCCAGTGCCTACCCAGACCAGTGCACGAATCCCCAGACAATCTGCAGATGCATGAGTGAAAAATAAATGCTAATCATTATATATCACTGAGTTTTGGGGTTGTTTGTTACACAACATTGTTATCAGTGGCAATAGTTAACTGATATACTATTCCTATTTAATATGTCATGGAATCCTATCACTCAATGGAACCTTCTTTGGGAAACGCTAAGTCACTGTTAGTAAAAAGCCAAGCCAGAGTCACATTCAAGCCTTCGAATTCCAAAGCCTGCTTGCCTCACTGCATTAAGCTGAGGGAGATTAGCACCAATGGTCTCCAGGTTTGGAAGGCTTCCCTGATATATGTGTTTTGGGAATTTCTTACTACAAGAAGAAATACAGGGGGTGAGGCAAGTGAGGGTCATAGAGTCTCCAGGCTGCAATTTGACCCAAGGTTGGAACCCTCAAGCAAGGGTACCAGAAGCAAGAAACCCATATATGAGGCTGTAGCTCATCCAAGGCCAGTCCTTGGAAGCACTGGATTGCTGAGGTTATAATCTCAAATTTTGTTAGGGTTGCTTTCAAATTCTTTCCTTTCTTAAATCTGCAGAAGCACATTATTTCCAAGGTCCTTGTCAGAAACCTAAATTCGTACCAATTTGCTGAGTCGGTAAAAAGTGCAGAATTGATAGTACAGAAAGACATTAAACAACCTACAACCCTTTAGACCATGTCAACAGATCATCCATAGCCTCAACTGCAGAAACATTTCATTAAATCCTTGCAGTTTCTCCCCAAAGAGTAGGAATGCCCTTCTATCATTTAAAAACAGATGGAGTCCTGGCATGATTTTCACTGCAGCTAGGGCAGTGGATTCACCTGAGCTAAGCTCTAGAGAGGGTCAGTTAATCTTTACTCAAGAAATATATCTTGAGCACCCTTGGGTGGGGGCTGCAATACTCCGCTGGATCTGCAGGGGCCCAGCCCGGGGCAGAGAGAGGTTATAATGCAGTGTGCTGAGTGTGTTGGTAAGATCTGAGGATTCTTTATAAGCAGACAAGTAACTATTAGGGGCTGTCAATGCAGAAGCTATTATGAAGCCCCCTCCACTCTGCCAAATAGAGATTATAGAACTACCCCCACAGTTAAGCAAGTACAATGTGCATGGAATGGGTGTGATTCTTTTCTACAGGATGAAGCCCACCCAGGGACTATGATGGGCTGATGGAGTGCATGAGTTCCAAAATGCCAACCTACAGTGAATAGGGGCATGACCTAGAAGGTAGTCTTGGAATGTGATTGGAAATTAAGAAATGCTAAATTGATAAATCTAATCCCTTGTTTTAAGCCCTGTTTGAGAAAACAACAAAATAAAAAGAGGTTGGTCAGCCATGGAGACTTCTGGAAAAATGACACTTGATACTAGTAGAGGCTGGTGGGGCCCACTGAGCAACTCCAGGGGAGAGGTCTTGGCCCAGGGTCCTTGGGCTTCTGGTTTTCCTCTGTCCAATAGCTAAGAGACGAGCTCTGGGACTCTGGTGAGGCAAATGAGGCACCCAGGGCACAAATTTAAGGAGGTGCTCACTGTCAGGGTCGTGGAAACACAGGGTAGATACTTGACAGTTGAGTGAGCCCTGCATGCCTCCCTTGCTTCACTTGAGTCCCAGCCCTGGCAGAGAGGCTAAGGCCCCAGTTCCAGATTTGGGAGGTATGTTTTGAATGTCTGCTCAGTCATTTATTAGCTCTGTGATCTTGAGCTGGTTCTTAAATCTTTAACTCTCATTTCCCCATCTGTAAATTAAGGACACAGTCCCAGTTTCAGAGAGGGATAAACAAGAATGTTGCTTGGTGAGTAATAAGCATAGAGCCTTCAGTAAATGGTTATGATTAGCTAGGCTTGGTGTCCTCTCTGCTGAGAGAAGGTCCTCCTCCAGGTTTATCTGAGAGATGTTTCTTAAGGTCACTGTAAGGTCTTGGCAGGGGAGATACCATGATCACAAAGGTGGTTTTCCCGGGATGAGGCTTATCCATTGCCCTCCTGATGTGCTTACCCTTCTGATTTCCCCAAATGTGGGGAACTTGACTGCATTATTTATGGTAGCGGGGGACTGCATTTGCATTCTCCCCTATTAAAAAAAAAAGGTCATTCACTGTAGTGGATGATGTGATATGATATGTCACACAGGTTCCCCTTCAGGACCACGGGACTGACTTCAACAGCTGCTGAGAGAACTGTTGGCAGGAATACCTCAGCTGTCCACCCTGCAGGAATTGCCTCAGCTGCATAGAGCTGTCTCTTTCCAGGCTGACTCCCTTCTTAGGGCAGCCTGCATCCAATGGCTGATCATCTGAGTGTACACAGGCCAAGGGCCTTCACTCCGACTTGGGACAACTCTGAAAGGCCCTCTCAGCTCCAAAGACCCCATGGAACTGGCCGAGGTCTGTCAGTGTGGGCATGGCAGCCAGAGTTCTTTCTCTGCCCAATCTAGCTTCCCTCACTCCCCCTCTGGCATTCACTCCAAGAGCTTTCCTTCATAAACTCCTGGCCCTTCACATGCCAACTCCTCTCAAGGTCTGCTTCCTGGGTAGCTCATTTTGCAGTAATCATCTCACTCCCTCCTCCTCTTTCTCTGCTCACCATATTAATCAGGATTCTTTTGGTTGTAAACTTAGGCAAAAAGAACAATATGTTGGATCACAGAATCCCAGGAAAGTTGAGAAGTAGGAAAAATGGAAACCATTGGGTCTCACACTGGAGACATGAATGCTACCGAGATGCTTTCCTTTCCTCAGATCTGTGACTCTCTGTGCATGTTACTCTCTTACGTGTCTATAGCTTCTGAATCTTGCATCTGAAATCCCAGTCTGCTTGAGAAAAACTGACTCTTCTAATTTAGAAAACTCCAAGGAACAGTTCTTATTTGGCACATTTTGGGTCAGGTGCTACTCTGGACCAATTAGCAGAGCCCAAAGACCATGTTAAAAATGACTGCTCCACTCAGAACTACCAGGATGGGGGGGTGGGACAGTTGACAGAGAAAGAGGGGGAAGAAGAAATTGGCAGATAAAGTAAAAGGTATTCACTTATAGAGAATGTTTTCATATTTTTGGTTACCTGGTATCTGAATCCCCTTTCTCTGAATCTAGGTAGGAGGCAGAGCCCCCTGCCACTCAAGCAGCTAAAACCGCATGGTACTTAGTGTAGCAGACACTATTGTGTACACACATAAACACTCATGACTCAACACTC
Source organism: Micronycteris hirsuta (assembly GCA_004026765.1). Classification (NCBI taxonomy): domain Eukaryota; kingdom Metazoa; phylum Chordata; class Mammalia; order Chiroptera; family Phyllostomidae; genus Micronycteris; species Micronycteris hirsuta. The sequence goes on along the minus strand of PVJI01012371.1, from coordinate 26,328 downwards.
TTCTTTGTGCCAATGTAAGCATGTGTGATTCTCCATGCAGGGCAGGCTGGATGGGCAGGGAAATTGATATCTCCCCTAGGAGTTAAGGCTACCCTCAACCGATGACAGGTGAGAATTGGTGGATCAAAACTCGTTTCCTCACTGCTTAGGTGGGGCAACTTCAAGAGGGTCTATACTGCCTCCCAGAGGTCCTGTGGAAGAGAATGAGCCCCAGTTGTCCACAGTGATGACCTACTCCATGACATTTCCTTTCTCAGCTTCTCCCTCTTCCTATCTCAATACCTCACTTCTCTATTGTACTTCCTGGAATCACTTTCCAGATAAACTGCTTGCACTCTAATACGTATCTCAGGTTTTCCCCTGGGGAAACCCAAACTCATATACTTGCCTTTCCAACATTCCCAGTGGAAAAGCCATGTGTACTAAGGCTCAGTCAGTCAGATATACCTGCCATAGATTTGAATCTGGAGCCAACAACAGTACAAATCCTTTCTGGCAGCAGCAGCCACGGTAGCTGCAACATTCTGTTTCCAGCAGACACCAGTGATCAAAGAAGTCAAGTATCTGTCATCTCTTGGCAGTACAGGCTGGTGCTCTAGCTTACTGGGGTCTGGTTCCCTAGCCACTCTCTGATCGTACCTGCTTTCCAAGGCTAGTTCCACAGCTTTCCTGGCAACTTGGTGAATGAACCATTTAATATTGCTTCAACAATTCCTTAAATGCTCCAATTAAGCCAGGCTTCGTTCTAAACACCAGGCCACTGTCAGCTAATGTGGCTGCCCAAATCATTTGCTCATAAGCAGAGAATGTAATGGTCAGGCTGGCGGGGATGTTTGGCATCACTCTGCATTAGTCTGATTAGTTATTCTGTTTTGTCGATTTAAGTCTCTGTTGAGCTGGAGGAGCAAGCCAATCCATTCTCAGGGGGCTGAGAGCATCCAGTTCTGGGTCTGACTGCCACCAAAAGTGGATTCACCAAAACACCATCTCAGAGGACAGCAGGCAGGCGTCATTCCTGCATGTCTCTTGAATCAAGGCTCTTCTTAACTTGAAACAGCAGCACTAAGAGTTCCACCTATCATCCAATCAGACTCACTTTGGGAGCTTCCCTTTTCAGAGCAAGAGCATAAATGCAGTGAGCTAGGGAAGGCACCAGTAGGAAGATCTTTCTGAAAGAATTCTGTGCAGATGAGAATGAGGACAGAAGGCTAAATGTGCAGCTTGGGCACTAAAACCTCCTTAATGAAGTGGAGAGGGAGGGGGAAGAAAAATATTTTGTTACTCTTTGCCTTTTTCCTGGTCTTGATAAAATTAATGTTGCAAAATGTCAGTCTCCTCTGAATATGTGCGGGAGAAACAGTAAGAAGGACAGGATAGAATAGCCTTGAATAGGATGGAATAGAATAAGCTGACCTCTCTACAGGTAAACAAAACCATCTCTCTTAGTGGTTCCTCCATCAGCTTTCCTTTTCTCCCAGGAAACAAATGCCCTGCAGCTTTACCTTCAGCAAAGAGGGTAAAAATAAGCAAAAACAAAGTTCCCTTGCTGTCTGGGAGTGACTGGGGTGGAGGGAGGTATAGTCAGGAAGGCCCTGGTTGGCTGAAGCTCCATTTACACACTGACACACTCCTCTCTTGTTCATATTTGCACTGAACTAGCCATTTTCTGTGCTGACATTTCGCATCTAGTTAAATGCCAACAAATCCAGAGAGATATGGCTTTGACCTGTGGTTCTGCCCTTTTGGACAAGCATTGGATGCTGTGGTACTTTGTTTCTAATTTCAGATATTACACATCTTGGATTCTTTCACCTCATATATTTTTTTTTAACTGGATGAAATGCTTCATACTTCATATCATCTCTGTTGAATATTTAATTGAGAAATGTTGTTAAAAAGACATTTGGATTAAATGATCTAAGTGTATGCATAGATATTTCTTTTCTGAAAGTAAAATGGCTTTGAATGATTTTTGTTATTATGAGGGAATTACAGGAAAATTTGCCTCAAAATGCTAAAATGTAGTATTTTTTAAAAGAGCTTGTAGCTTTGCTAAATGAGAGAAAGTGCTACTGAAAGTACTTAAAGAGTCTAAGGAGAAGGTAAGGCATAATGATGGAACTTATAGGCTCTGGAGGACAACAATGTTCAAACCTTGAGCGCTTCACAATTTACATTCCTGAGATAAGAAAAATGAGGCATAGAGGACTTTCTGCTTCTTCAGGCAGTTCCATGACTACAAATTGGGTGATAAGGGGTGGATATGTTCCACATAAGTCCACCCTTTCCTCCCACAAACCCTGCTTATGGTTCTGGGGCCACACCCTCTGACCATAAACTGAGGGCCAGGAGGCCTGGACAGTTGGCCCAAGGTAAGTAGTCCCTTCTCAACATTTTGAAGGTGGGACCCAAGGAGTTTAGTTGGTCTCCTCAGATGCTTGTTCTGAGAAGTTATGAGCAGATGTTCTTATGCAGAAGGAGGGCCAGCAGGCAGAAGCTAGGAGGTCCTGACCCTAGCTCCTAACCTTCCAGCTGTTGGCTGCTATTTCTCCTGATACCTATCTGTAATGCATGCCTTGGGGCCTGTGAACTATCTCAGCTTCCTTCCCTGAAGCCTCTTTACTTTAGCTAGCTCTGAGGGCTTCAGTTTTCTGAAATCAAGCAATCTTTGATTAAACTGGTGGTCCTCTGACTTCTAAGAGATTTGGGTACCAAATTGCTCTAAATCAGGTCCTATTTCCTCAGCAACTTTCATTTTGAAATAAGAGATATATTTTCATTTAAAGAAGGAAAAGATTGGGAATGGACTGAGTTGCATGCATTTGGTTCATAAAACTTTAGAATTATAGTAAGGCCATAGAATTCAGGCTTTTGAAATCTGTGAACAATATGGAAATTACCCTTTAAATTCTTTTCTTTGTTCTGAAGAATTTCTCCCATGCTTTCAGTCTCCTAGCTCCACATTCATAGGTTCTCTTGTTTGGCTTCAATCATTCAACAAACCTTAAGTGCCTACTATGTGCTTGGTATTTTATCATAAACTATGAATTTAGAGATTAATAGGAAAATTTATTTTCCTTAAAGAACTCAGTTATTAGGTGAGACAGTCAGGAAATTGATGAGTATAACAGAATAGTAGGGCTCTGGCTGAGGTGGTCATAAGATGGTCTGGGAGCCCAGAGAAGGCATGGAGCATGGAGGAAGGCAGGTCCCTCATAGTCTGAGAAATGAAGCTTGAACTAAGCCTTGATAGCTAAGCATGTCACTTCAGGTTCTCAGGGATGCAGATACAAGATAAAATTAGACACCTATGAAGGATAAAGAGGGAGAGAACAGTAGTAGGTAGGAAGAGCATTCAGAAGGTGATGCAGGCCTGACCCTTGAGAGAGGAGAGGGAAGGACAACAGTATAGGAAGAGCTTCAGACCAGAGCAGAGTTCTGAGAAAGTCTCAGCTCGGTGGATGGGGAGCCTAGAGCAATGATTACTCATCAGACAAGTCCTGTGTCAGGAAGCATGGCCTAACTCTGGTGCCTCCACCACACTGTCATCAGGTGGAACAGCCTGAGGAGAGTATGGCCTTGGCAGGAACACTGCTATGGATTCTGAAGTTACACCAGGTGGGGGCTGTCAGCTAATGGTACTCCTCCCAGAACATTCTCTACTGAAGGGAAGCCTGAGCAGTGCCTTCCTATGACTGCCACACTAAATGGTTACTTTGGTGGGGAAGGTGGGGGAAGCTGTTTCCAGAAGGGCAGATAGCATGAGCAAAGACTTGATAGCAAGAGTGAGCATGGCAAGCTGGGGAAGATGACAGATAGTTGAGTATTATGCCTCGGGGTCAGAGCGAAGTTAGATTTTAGTCCCAAAATAAAGGGAGTAACTAAAAGATTAAAAGGAGAATGGCATGATCAGACTTCCTTGACTGCGGGGTTTCAAATGTCAATTAAAGTTGGGCTGCCATATGTTCATTGCAGCAAATTTACAATAGACAAGATACAGAAACAATCTAAGTCCCCATCAATAGATGAATAGATAAAGAAGAAGTGGTGCACATATACAATGAAATATGACTCATCCATACAAAAGAATGAGATTTTGCCATCTGCAACAATATGCATGGACTTAGAGGTTATTGTGCTGAGTGAAATAAGTAAGACAGAGAAAGACAAATGCCACAGGATTTCACTTACATGTGGAATCTAAAAAATGAAAACAAACAAACATAACAGAAACAGAGTTCATTTTGCAAGATGGGAGGAGGTTTGGGGATGGGTGAAAAAGATGAAGGCCTTAGGATTACAAATTGGAAGTTACAGAATAGTTATGGGGATATAAAGTACAGCATAGGGAATATAGTCACTAATGTAATAACTATGTATGGGGTCAGGTGGATACTAGATTTACTCATAAGTTATATAACTGTCTAATAATTTGGCTGTACACCTGAAATTAATATAATATTGTATATAAAATTCAATTAAAAATTAAAAATAAATTTAAAAAAATTTGTGCTGCAAGATTTATACTTTAAGCCCCCAAATGCTCTACCCCTTCATGGCTAAAGGCTAACAGTTATTGAGTACTTACTATATACTAAGTGCTCAGCATTTCCTATTGTAACTGAATAGAAAGAATGCCATAATAGCTATTATATATTTAACACCTAATATGTACCAGGCACCATGAAGTGCCATTCTTATAATAACTTGTTTAACCCTTATAACAATCCAATAGAGAAGGTTCTCATTCACAGTTGGGAAAATGGAGGCACAGAGAGGTGAAATAAGTTGCCCAACAGTACACAGATGAGAAGGGTCAGAGCTCAGATCTGAACCTGAACATTCTGTTCCCTAACCTGCATTCTCAACAAGCATACTCAACTTTGTCTTAAAATTTGGGCTCTCTAGAGAGGTACGCAAGTCAAAAATTGTCCTATAAGTATCTCCCTTTCTATGCCTGCCAGCCTATGTAAGCAGGCTACCTAGAAATGTGAAGGAGATATATAGGTGTATGTGTATGTGTGTTCATGCATATGTGTGCATGTGTGTGTAGCAAGGTTCATCTGACTGAAGTGTCACAAGTGTGTTTTTCCTACCCTTCTCATGTTCCACTTCCCATTACATTCTCTGATACCAGCACAAGTTGGGGTCTTCAGAAGAAGTGCTGTCATCTGTTCAATGAGATCCTGCCAGAAGGGATACCTGGCAACCCTCCTCAGAGCTGTGAATCTGAGCTGCAGAAACATGTGGACTGCCCAAACTAGTGAACTGGAATTTCTGAAAGAACCTGACTTGGCCTTAGGAGGCTAGGGGTGTAGGAGAGCAGAGACCAGTACCTGCTTCCTGCGTGGTGAATCTGAAAGGAAGATAGGTAGCTGGGATCACCCATGATCGGGCAGGAAGGTGTAGTAAGGCTGTAGTATCAGGACTTGGAGTGACAAAGATAAGTGAGCTTCCAGGGGACCAAGTGAATCCTACAGAAAGTAAGTGCCTGCTGGGGGAAGGGACCCCAGTAGTGAGAGGCCATGGAGTGAAGCACATTGGGCAGGAATTGAGAAGGTGCCACATGAGTTCAGCCAGAGGGTTTGCCACCCACACTCATTTGAGATGGGGCAGTGCTGAGGATCTTGTGGGGTCTTGTAAGCCCTCATAATATGCACTAGGAGAAGGAATCATTTGGGTCTCTTCCCAGAGAGAGCCTGATAAATGGATTATGGGAGGGCCTGTCAGGTATCACTGTGTTCTTTTCTCCCATCCCTCCTCCCAAACTCCAGTGTGTCAGAGAAGGAAGGAAGGAAGGAATACCCAGAAAACACCAAGGCAAGGGGCTACAGGAATGTGAAATGGTGGTCCAGTGAAAGCACAGACCATCCTGTTCTCACTGCAGGTCCCTAAACTTCAGGCCAGACCTGAAGGGATCAGAATGGGCAATTTAATCCCCAAAGGCACTGAAAAGTATGGAGGATGGTAAAGATGTCAAGGGATAGAAGGGAGAACAGATGGTTACAGGTGTGAAAGCAGGTGTTGCAGAAAAATTCTGTCTTATTATTGCCTCATCCACTCCAGTCCATGTAATAGACTAGTTTTATACACACGTACAAACCAGCTACATATACTTTGAATCCTTTGAGGAAGGGGTTAGTATAATCCTCATTTTACAAATAAGGACACTGAAGCTCAGAGAATTTAGTGTTCCTGGCCCCAAATCTTTAAATTCGAATCATTTCTTTGTTGGATAACTCCACAATTTTAGGATTTTTTATGTCATAAAATAGGAAATGCCTAGACAAGGTGTCAGCATGAAGTCTAGGGAGGCTCTGCATAGGTGTAGAGGGAGCACCGTGGTCATGGGTCCTCTGTGGAAAGAGGGCATAGGTTGGGAGACAGTCTTATATGCCTCCCTGATGACCAAGCCTCAGCCAGTGAAAGGCATGTGGACACATGGAATGACTTTGCCTCGGGTTTTCATGGTTCCAGATGCCAGTGGGCATCCAATTGTGGGAGAGGCATGGTAGGGATGGCACTGTGCAGAATTTACAACATTCCTGGAAGCCTACCATTCTGCAGAGGAGCAGCCTTTGCCTTCCATCTTTTCCTTTAAGCTTGCTCCTGTGGGACTTATTGTGATGTATGAGCACATATGTACACATGCACACACAGGCTGATATATTCATTGCATGCACATGTACAATCACACATACATATGCATGCAAATGCAGACCCATGTGTACACACTCACAAATGCATATCCATGCACATGCACATGTACACACACAACACACAAACACATATCCATGCATGTGCACAGGCACACATGCAAGCTGATTTTTGCAGGGGGTAGGAAATTAGTTTTATTACTTTATAGGCACATCTCTATGAGTCAAAGTGGTATATTGGGCTCAGAAGGAGGAACATTTTCCTTCCTGAGATAGCTGAGTGGTTTCCCCTGAGGAAATGATTCAGAAAAATGTTCCTTCAAAAATTGGAACATTCTTGAAGGAAAATTTCCTACCAAAACATTTGTTTTCTTGACATGGAGACAATCGAAGCAGCCTCCTTTCCCCTCCTTGGCTCCTTTACCTCACAGTGCCCCATGGGTGCAGCTTCAGTTCTCCAGGCCCCAGGAGGATGAATGGTCTTGCATCTAGGGCCTCACAGGGCTCCATTATGAGCCAGAGTTGGTGACTGTCCAACAGAGAAAGACCTGGGCCACCGAGTGTCCTCAGCAAGGTCTACATGGTAATTAAGACCCTTTTCTAGCTCAGCCCCTCTCTTGTTTTTTGTAGGACTTGGATGGTCTCAGGCTCCCTATCAAAGGAACTCCTCCTCAAATAAATCCAGGATGGCTATTCTGAAAACTGTTGTCTATGCTAAAGGAATACATGTATTTGCAAATAGTCATCTGTAGCAGATGAACCAGGGTCAAATAACTTTAAGAAAGAACTTTTAACAAGGGGCAAACAGAGTTGGACTCAAGCCTCAGGGGGAGAGGGGGAGAGAGAGATCCAAGCAAGCATTAGGGAGGGGGCAGGCCAAGGGGGATGGACTCTTTTGCCAGGTGTTGAACACCGAATGTGAACATGACAGAGTTGTCAGTCAAAAGAAACTGCTCATTTGTATTCTCATAGTTTGCTGTACTTTGAACAAGTTGAAGCGGTTGTTCTGGAGTACCTGATTCTCCTGACCCGGAACATAAACACAGCCATAAGGGCCCAGAACTGGGCTGGCAGGGGGCCTCCTTCTGGGGAGAACAGACCACCCACATCATTTGGTAGACCACTTTAGTCTTGTCCAGGAGGCATTTCGATGTGTTTATTATACCAAAGGTAGTGTTTTGAGGTCTCAAATGTTTATTTTGTTGACCTTTGTGCAAAAGACAAACAGCAAGAGAGAGAAAAACTGTTTCTACTCAAGCACTAGACGAAGACTAAAAATAAAATGAAATTAATTTAGTGTTATTAACAAGCATTGATCACATAATCCCCATTCTTCTGCCAATTATTGAAAGAAAGAGAAAAAGAGAGGGAGAAGAGAGGGGGAAAGGGGAAAGAGAGAGGGAAGAAGGGAGAGAAGAAAGAGGGAAGAAAAGAGGCAGGGAAGGGGAAGGGGGAAGGAGAGAGGGAGGGGTGTGAGAACAGCACGGATCCTCTTTGGTGTGTACTGAAAACAACATAGGGGGTTGTTTATGCCCATTAAACACGCCTTTTCCCATTTGTGTTGGATATGTGAGCCTCTTGGTCTAGTGTTGTATTTTCCCACTTTAGATAAAAGCATGATACCAAGATAAATGATTTCTAACTAAAACAAAAACATAAGCAAGAAAAAACTAGTGCAGCCATGTAACTAAGTGGGTACTGATATCCAAACTTAGTACTGAGGGAAATAAGAACGGATGGGGACTGTGGCTAACTGGTGCCCATCAACCCTGTCTAAAGTGGGCAGCCACCATTCAGTTCAGATGTGATTTTTTGAGATGCTGAAAATTCAGTATAATGGGAAATATCCAACCTTTAAAATACTGGATTGATTTTGAAAACCCATTTTAAGCTATAGTCTTTTGGGGGACTTCTGGTTTGTGACCTGTGCCCTAAAAAGACAACTGAGATAAGAAATAAAACATGCCATTAATTCCTCCCTTTAAATCCTCCACTTTCCTCTCCAAACGTTGGCATTAGTAGCAGAGCTAAGCTATATTCTTGATTTCAGTGCAATTTAGACCTTTAAGTTAAAGAAAATGAACAGAGTGGTTGTCTTTTAACATTGCAGCAGTTTTCAAAATATGTTCCCCAAATTATTTGGCACTCCTCCCATTCAGAGTTGGAGTGTCCTCTCTCCCCTTGAATCTGGGTAGGCTTTGACTAACCGAGTATGGAGAAAGTGGTACTGTGTGACTTCTAGGCTGGATTATCAAAGGCCACAGAGTTTCCACATGATTCCTTTGGAATATTTCCTGAATACTTATTCTTAGAATGTTCAGCTTCTCATGCTCCCTTTCAGGACACTCTTGGAACTCTGTTGGCATACTGATGGAAGCCCAAGACATATGGTGAAGCTATGTGTAAGTGCTTAGGTGGACAGTTCCAACTGAGCTCACATCAACCAGCCCTGTGGATGTGTCATCTTGGACATCCCAGCCCAGTTGAGCCTCTGAAAGACCACAGCCCCAGCCAATATTTGGCTGCAATGGCTTGAGAGACCCTAAGTGACATCAATCCAGCTGAGTCCAGTCAATTCACAGAACCCAAGAGACTGTAATAATAGTTTTAAGCCACCAAGTCTTAGAGTGGTTTGTTGTCCAGTGATGGTAGCTGGAACAAGCATCCACTTGGTATAATCACGAGGGGCTAGAACAATATCACCCTAGCACTGCAGACTCACTTATTGTTCAGTGCATTGGTATTTGTTGTTGTTGTTGTCCCAATTCTCATGGAGCTGGAAGGAAGAGGGGAGTGCTCCATGGGAGACCTAAGCCTCAGCAAGCTGGGAGACTGCAGGTTGGCTGGCTGTGGGAGACTCAGCTTGGAGCAGCCTCCACGTGAGGCAATTAAAATATGAAATTTAACCTTTAAGAAAAGAGCCTGGGTTTACCTTTGCATCTTGGAGATTTTGGATTCACAAGACCTGTCAAATCCTTTCCTCTATCCTTCCCTGGTCACATTTCTGTCTTCTGTTTGGACACAGATCTCAGACTTGTGTACACATGGAGAACTGGGTCTGGTGCCAAGAACACAGAGCAGCTCAGCACCAGTGTTTCTCTTCTTAGAAAAAAAATACAGGGAAAAGAAAGAAAGAAAATTTGGAAGGAAAAAAGCATGGAAGATAGAGAAGGAAAGTGAAGGGAGGAAGAGAAATGAAGAGGGAAGGAAAGAAGGGGAGGAAGAGATGGAGGGAAGAAAGGAAGTAAAAGGGAGAGAGGGAAAAAGTGAAGGATGGAAGAAAGGCAGAAGGGGAAGGAGGGAAGGAGGAAAGAAGAAAGAAAGAGAGAGGAAAGAATGAGGAAATAAGGGGCGATAGAAGGAGGAAGGAAGAAGAGAGGGAAGAAGGAAGAAGGCAAGGGAAGTAGGGAGGGAGGAAAGAAAAAAAGAAGGAAAGGACAGGAGAGAAGAAAGAAAGAAAAAAGAAAGAAAGAAAGAAAGAGAAAAGAAAAGAAAAAAGAAAAAGGGAAACCAACTGGCAAGGTAGCATTGCATTTTCATTTCCTGCTTTACTGAGTGAGGCATTCAGCTTCATCAGAAGCAGATGTAACAAATCATGTCAAAGTCTACCTATGTAGGAAGCATCAGTTTAATTTACCCAGGTCACAGCAAACGTGTTGTCATTCAGCATGTGGAACTGTTTGAACTTACAAGTAGTAACCCAGCAACAGCCATCACCCCACGTGTCTGCTGTGCTCTTATGATACCAATGCAATGGGAATAGAGGCTCATAAGTTCACAAGGTGACAAAAAATTGTATTCTGATGTTTCACCTCCACCTGTGAATGAGCAGAGAGCTAGCTGAACACACAAATTCCTTGGGTCCCTGGGAACTGCAGGAATACCGTGCTCCGCTGTAGCCAGGCTCCTGCCCTTTTCTCAGCCCAGGCTAGGAGCCAACACTGGGCTCTGCCACCAGCCCCGCAATTGATTTTTGTAGGTGAGAGCATATCCCCTGCATCATTATCAGATTTCCTGCAAAAAGGGCTGGAGAAAAGAAAAATGCTGATAAGAGCTCATCAATTCAGACCCTACTATTCAGAAATTTGGATTTATTTATTTTGTCATGGAGAACCAGAATTGATGTTAATCTTGGCACTATCCTTGAAAAAAATAATTCATAATAATACACCCATAATATATAACATTTACTGAGTTCCAACTCTGAACAAGGGACTGTCTGCAGTGGTTTACATGGATGTCTCATTTAATGTTTAAAGCAGCCCTGTGAGGAAGTTCTTATTATTCTCTTCATTTTACAGGCAAAGATTTTGAGACACAAAGTGATCAACTTTCCCATGGCCATACAGCTAGAGCCCAAATTTGAAACCTAAGAAGTCTGATTGCAGAGCCACGTTCTCAATCACATTTGGAAAGGCAACTCCTAGTTCTATCGAGAATTCAAATTGCTTCTAAGGATTCAAAAAATCATTTTAACAGTACCCATTTCCATTCTTAAAAAACGAAACTGGCCCTGGCTGGTGTAGCTCAGTGGATTGTGCATGGGCCTGAGAACCAAAGGGTCACCATTTCAATTCTCACTCAGGGCAAATGCCTGGGTTGTGGGCTGGGTCCCTAGGGTAGGAGTGCTGGAGAGTCAACCACACATTGATGTTTCTCTCCCTCTCTTTCTCCTTCCCCTCCCCTTCTCTAAAAATAAATAAATAAAATCTTAAAAAAAAAAAAGAAAGAAAAAGAAACTGACCCAGTCAATGAGTCATCCATTCAGTAAGCCAGAGCTGCTCTTTGGCCATCCTGTAGCCCTTATTTGACACACGTGAAATAAAACTTCATTTCATTCAAAAAGACCCTCAGATCCATATTTTCCACACATTTAGACCAGCTTTGCCATTATTATTCAGTCACAGGTTTTTCCTGAAGACCTCAGAGACTAGATTAATCACAGCTGCATGTGAGGGCTTTGCCAGGGTTGGGATATTTTAAAGCGCCATCAAGATTGGCAATCAGGGACCAGCCCATGCCATCAGCTGCTGACTCCTAGGGAAGCACGGCAATGGGTTGAGTGCCCTTGACTTCCACTTGTGTTGATGGGCACAGTTGGTAGTCTCTGGAGTTTGGCTGGAACCCAGCAGCCAAGGAGAGATTCTTTGAGCTGGAAGCAGCCAATTGATGCACCTCATATGTAAGAAGCTAAAAGAGAATGTGGGAAAGAGCAGAGGATTTGGGGGGTACTATATTTAGCACAGGCCAGAGAAGTTCTTGAGTTATAAAATGTCCTGAGTTTGGGGGCAGGTAAGGAGCGATGAAGATGACTCCCTCCCCATCTCTGGGAACAGGTGGTGGGGTCTTCCCTATGAGCAAGTGGGCCTATAAGCTGATGCTAAAAATCCTGGTTCTAAATCCTGGCGAGGCAGGCTGAGGCTACCTGGGATTTTAACCCAATTCTCCATGCCTTAACTATGTAAAAAGGCACAGTTGCATTGTCCTAAACAAACAAACGAACAAAAATTTTCAAAAAAAGGGAGAGAATTTACCAACAAGCTGCAAAATTTTTTCCTTAAACCACTTGACTTTGGGCATAAAAACGTCTAGATTCCCAAAGCCGAATGATATTAGGGATAATCTGCTTTGGGGTCTAGTATCACCAACTTAGATATTTCTAGAGAGAATAAAAAATCATGTTTTCATTTGAAACCTCCTCATTTTAAGTCAGTTTAATTCTAAAATGTTTAAAACATGTGGGCCAAAGAAAACACTAAAAATGTCATTTAGTTCACAGTCTTCCTGTTAGTAACTTTTGGAGAACCTCTGCCTTTTGCAGAGATGGGGAACCTGAGGCAGAGGTGGAGAGACTGTCACATTGAAGAGCAACAAATACTATCAATGCTCTACCATCTTCCCACCCACCTTCCTGAATCAATGGGCTCCCCTCACTTCAAGAACCAGTGTCTGCAGCTCTGTGACCCAAGAGTTTTTTTGAAAACTTCAAAAGGCCACCTTGCCTGTGCAAGGTGGAAGTACTAAAGAAGTAACAGCTTCTGGGAGCAGTCCTCAAACAATGACTCTAGGGGATGGAGTATATAAAGGTCTCAGCTCCCTTTTCTCTTGGGTGAGATAATGTTGAGTCACATGGTCTATATGTTTCCCAGAATTTCCCCAGGATATTGAAATCCAATTTCCCACTATGGTGACTGGATTAATAACATGCTTATTACTGGCTGCCTTCCCTTCTCTGTTTTGCTGCTTTGTGTCTCTACCAGAGTACCTTGCATTTCCCAAATAAACTAGTTGTACTTGAACCCTGTATCAGGGTCTGCAGTGGGTATAACCTAAACAAAGCCCAAGTTTGAATAGATATGATGGGTACAAAGAAGAGAGAGCCTCTTCCTGTGTTCCCTTTCCATGCAAGCATTACAATTATGGGGACGGGATATTTCTCCAGAGTGAAGTGCCCCATGACTAGTGGGATAACTCTAGGTCTAATTAAGGGTTCCCCCTAGGTCCAGGGAGGCAAAGGGAAGATGCCATTAGAGACTCTTTATGCATCTCCATAGTCTTGGGAAAGACTATGCCTGGAAGGGGAGATGGTGGTTAAACTGCATTTGGAAAAATAAAACATGTCAGCCTTGCCAGCACAAATAATCAGTGGAACCATGTCTCCGAATCTCACCTAAATGCAAAATAATGAGTGCACCATTTCTATTTAATAATAACCTTATTAAAAGTAAAGTTCAATTCAGTGATGTTAAGAAGCCGAGGAAATTATCTTCCCATTTCTTTCTTTTTCCCTCCCCCTCTTTCTTTCTCTTTGCTCTCTTACCTCCCTTGTCCCCACAGGACTGAGAGGCACCAGATACATGACATCATAGTGCTAGGGCCACTATTTTACTCATTCTTGTCCAGTGAAGATGGTGCAATAGAAAGTCCTAATTGTGAACTTTCTCTCAAATCCTCTGCCTTAAGGAGGTAATGATAAGGCATACTGAGGGAGTCTTAACCTTCGCTATGCTATGGGCCCCTTGGACAATTTGATGAAGCCTATGAACCTTTTCATAGGATAATACTTTTAAGTCCATAAGATAAAATACAGAGAATCACAAAGAAAACAAATTATGTTGAAATAGTTTTAAAAATATTTAAAAACCAGATGTGTGATAAATGTAGATTTATTAATGCATTAAATATGATCTAATCACAGGTCTAATAACTATCATAATTTCCAAGTAGTGATGAGCATATTTCAAGATACCTGCAACAATAATAATATCATATAAAATATCTATGATTTCTCTTGGTGATAAACTCCTAGATACTACTAATAACAACTGGGGACTTGCTAAATTGCAGTCAGAGATTAGTGAAAATAAATATATGATTTTTTTCCCTATTCACATTGACATACCCCCATGGGAATCCAGTGACCTAATATTAACACCCCTCCCTTAGAAATGAGGCATGGGGTGGAGAAAGCCATTTCATTGCTGCCTTCTAGTTTCTAGGGGGGATGTCAGGATTTCATGTTTGTGGAAAATTGCTCAGTTGTCCCTGCAGCCACATTCTTAGCACCATTCATTGAACACCTACTGTGTTCCAAGCACTTTATTTACTTAAAAAATCTATTCAGGCCTTCAGGTACAGGGAGGTGGTTAATCATACTCCTCAGTTCATAGCACATAATGAATCCTGGGACATGTAAGGCCCTGCTTGTGTCTTACTCCCTCCCTATCCCTCATCATATCCAACCCTCACTTTTGTTCCCCTCCCCCACACAGGCATCCTTTCTGTGTGCTTGGCATGTATCTTTAGGTATGCACGCACCCATATAAAATAGACAATGAGTTTTTGTGAGTTGGTTTTTAGTTTACATGACTGGTATTGTGTTATAGTCTCATATATTTTCTAACCTTTTTTTACTCAACAAAATGTCATGAAGAGGCATTGTTGTTGCTGTATATTGATTATGTGTGTTGCTTATTACTGCTAAATTCATAATGTACATTCACCTTATTTTTCTTACTCATTCCCCTAAGGATGGATGCCCAGGTTTTGTCCAACTCTATCCCAAGTTGTCCTCAACAGCTTCATAGTGAAAATCCTTATAAAGATGTTTTTCTAGACCTGCCTATGAGACAATTCCCCTGGACTTTACAGCTGGAGGAGGGTTCACTAGATCACAGTGCACATGCCAACTAAAGTTCGATAATCCAAACCAGATTGCTTTTCAGAAAAGCTACTGCAGTTTATATACCCACCAGTATTGCCTGAGAGTGCGCCTCTTCCCACATCTTCATCAACACTTGATAGATTCAACTTTCTAATGTCGGCCATTTGGATGCTTATAAAGGGCCAGGCTCTTAAACACTGTAGCAGGTGTTTTGGTGCCCTAATTTCCATATCCTAAGGATTACTTCTGTTATCTGCCCCAGTGGAGATTGATCAGTCTATGTGAGCTCAGATTCACACTGAAATAGTGTATCATCTGAAGCATGCAGCACGTGTCTCTCCATCCTTTTTGGCCTCAAGGACTTTTAAAGGCAGGGGAACATACTCGGTCTGGAAGCAAAGCTCAGAAATGTGGGGGAGATAATTCCTCAGGGGAGAATGTTCAACTCAAAGAATGAGGAATAAAACCCCAGCATCCTGGGTATCTGGCCAACTATTATAGGAGGCATTCCATATTTCTCAGGGGTCCTGGTGGAATTAAGTCCCCAACTGCCTATGTTAAAGACTTCTGTAATCCATCATTTTTTTCTGGCTTTTCCTACTATTTGTCTTACTCTGCTGCCTCACTCTTTTCCCCAGAGCTCACCTCTCAAATAAACCACCCACACCTGGTTTAAGCCATGTACATTGTTCCAAGTCTCCACAACAGGCCTGTGAGGTATGTGTTCTTTCCATTTCACAAAAAGCAAATAGGTTCAGAAAGAGTAAGTGACTTGCCCAAGGCCACTCAACTGGGATTTAAACCAATGACCACCAGTCATTCTTTCATTCAATTATGCTTGGCCTTTGTGATGTGTGCTTTGTAGGATGTCAAGGAAGTCTCGGTGTCAGTACTTGAGGAATAATTTTATTGAGGGAAATAAAACAATGAATATAAAGCAGTCAGAGATGAGCATAATTCTTTGTTCATTTATTCTTTCATTCATCAAGGACTTATTGAGTGTCTACAGTGCTCATTATCAGGGATGTAGTAGTAAATAAATAAACAAAATTATTACCTTCATAAAGATTATATTCTAGCAGAGGATATACATAAATAATTAGAATAATTTCAGCTAATTAACTCTTCATTCTTTCTACTACTTTCCATTAGTGTGGATTGCATTCGGCTACATGGAACAAAAACCAGACTCCTTAAGCACAAGGGACTATTTTTTTTCTATAATAAGAAGTCTTGAAATAGATAGCCTAGCCCTGGTGCATTTGCTCTAGGAAATCACCAGGGTTATAGACTGCTTCTCACTTCCGGTTCTGCAAGCCTCACATGGCAACAAGAGGGCTGTTTCACCTCCCAACATTGTGACCATGTGCCAGATGGGATGATATGAGAAGAATCAAGGATAGAAGTCAAAGGCTTGATACCTGCCAAATCTTTCCCCTTAATAAACACAACAAAACATAAAACATTCCTGAAAGTCCTACTCAGTAAATTCCACCTACATCTCTTGGCCCAGGCTGGGTTACTTGCTTGTGCATAGCTGCAAGGGAATCTGGGAGTAAGCAGTTTAACTAGGTACTTTATCACCCCAAACACAATTTGGGTTCTATTGATATAGGAAAAAGTCAATTGCAGGCTCTCCCATCTGCAAAATGTCGGTTAGTTTTGCAGGCTTTCTTTTCTCACTGGCTGCAGGCTCAGCCACCCGTAACCACAAGCGTCCACATCTCACTTCTGTGAACAGCCTTTTGCCTAGCAACCAGCACATAAAGTCCCATGCTCTACAAGTCCCAAACAAAGTAGCCAGGTTAAACTTCTGCGTTAAGGCCAAGTACTTTGTTCTTTGTCTCCCAAATAAGGTAGCTAGACCTAACATCCGCTTTTGCTTCTATAGTAACCTGCTTCTGCCACATAGACTAGGAAGAGACGAGACTATAAAAGCAGACCCCAACCCAACCTCGGGGCCCGGAGTTTGGAGACCATCTCCTCTGGGCCCATGCATGTAAATAAAAGGATCGTGCTCTGATATCTCTTGGTGCCTGGTCGTTTCATTTTTCTGTAACATTATGAGTGTAAGAAAGGAAAAAATGGGATAGTGGGAATGCATTTAGCAGTGCCAGGCACTGTTCTATTCTGTCTCTCTGTCTCTGTCTCTATCTCTGTCTCTGTCTCTGTCTCTCTCTCTCTCTCTCTCTCTCTATATATATATATATATATATATAATTGATTATGCTATTACAGTTGTCCCATTTCCCCCCCCCTTTATTCCCCTCCACACCACATACCCCCATTCCCCGCCCTTTAGTTTTTGTCCATGGGTCATACACATAAGTTCTTTGGCTTCTACATTTCCTATACTATTCTTAACTTCCCCCATGTCTGTTTTCTACCTACTGCTTATGCTACTTATTCTCTGTACTTTTTCCTCCTCTCTCCCCCTCCCACTCCCCTGTTGATATCCCTCCATGCCTTATATAAATTCCTTTAACATTTCATATAATAAAGGCTGGGTGATGATGAATTCCTTGAACTTGACCTTATCTGAGAAGCACTTTATCTGCCCTTCCATTCTAAATGAAAGTTTTACTGGATAGAGTATTCTTGGATGTAGGTTCTTGCCTTTCATGACTTGGTATACTTCTTTCCAGCCCCTTCTTGCCTGAAAGGTCTCTTTTGAGAAATCAGCTGACAGTCTTATGGGAATTCCTTTGTAGGCAACTGTCCCCTTTTCTCTTGCTGCTTCTAAGATTCTCTCCTTATTTTTAATCTTGGGTAATGTAATTATGATGTGTCTTGGTGTTTTCCTCTTTGGGTCCAACTTCTTTGGGACTCTCTGAGCTTCCTGGACTTCCTGGAAGTCTATTTCCTTCACCAGCTTGGGGGTTAGTTCTCCTTCGTTATTTGTTTAAATAAGTTTTCAATCCCTTGGTCTTCCTCTTCTCCTTCTGGCACCCCTATGACTCGGATGTTGGGACATTTAAAGATGTCCTGGAGGTTCCTAAGCCTCTCCTCATGTTTTTGAATTCTTGTTTCTTCATTATTTTCTGGTTGAATGTTTTTTTTCTTCCTTCTTGTCTACTCCGTTGATTTGAGTCCCAGTTTCCTTCTCATCCCTATTGGTTTTCTGCACATTTCCCCTCATTTCCTTTAGTGTATCCTTCATTTGTTCATTTAATTGTGACCAAATTTCAACCAATTCTGTGAGCTTCTTGATTACCAGTGTTTTGAACTGTGCATCTGATAGGTTGGCTATCTCTTTGTCACTTAGTTGTATATTTTCTGGAGCTTTGATCTGTCCCTTCATTTGGGCCATTTTTTTTCTCGGCATGCCTGCTACTTTAAGGGGTGGAGCCTTAGGTGTTCACCAGGGCAGGACAATTCATGTCTTTGTGTTGTGATGCTGCTGGTGGGGATGGGCCTGAGCGAACAAAGGTGCTGGTTCTGCTCTCCACACTTCCCCCGCTACCCACAAGCAAGTTGTGCTGGCTCGGGGTGGGTGGGCGGGCTTTCGTAGTTCCAAGTCCCTGTGGGTCTCTCCAATGAACTCTCCTGTGAGGCTGGGAGTTCCTCCCACTGCTGCCTCAACCCCCACAGTTTTTTTTTTAAAGATTTTATTTTTATTTATTTTTAGAGAGAGGGGACGGGAGGGAGAAAGAGAAGGAGAGAAACAGCAATGTATGGTTGCCTCTCACATGGCCCTCACAGGGACCTGGCCTGCAACCCAGGCATGTGCCCTGACTGGGAATCGAACCCGGACCGCTTGGTTCCCAGCCCGCGCTCAATCCACTGAGCTACACCAGCCAGGGCCCCACAGTTGTTTTTAATCGGTGGTTTGAGGCTTTATTTCCCTGTGATGGTGGGTTGTGTGGTCTGCTCCGCTCCCCAGCTTTTTCTCCTGGTTTATCTGTGTGTGAATGAGGGACCTCCCGGTCCACCAGTCTCAGCCCCACTGGGTCCGTGTAGGTCAGCCGTGGGTTTTGTGGAGTGCACTGGTCATGGGTCTTTCCGGGCAGCTGCAGTGTTGCTGGTACCACTCCACAAACCGTGATCTCGCCTTGTGCTCTCCACCTGGCTCCGCCCCGCTTACTGGTCTGGATGAACGTGTCTTCTTTAACTCCTTGGTTGTCAGACTTCCACTCAGTTTGATTTTCTGTCAGTTCTGGCTGCTTTTGTTTTTTAAATTGCTGTTTTTCCTCTTTTGGTTGTGCGAGGAGGCATGGTGTGTCTACCTATGCCTCCATCTTGGCCGAAGTCCTCAATTTATATTTTGAATAAACTCAGAAAAAGTCACTGAGTGTGGGTTAAGGGGATAGTTGTATAGCCAGGAACCACTACTCATCTCCTTTTATGTCATCCCTCCTTTCCCAAAGTGTACTTTTTAAAAAAGATTTTATTCATTTCTAGAGGAGAAGGGAGGGAGAAAGAGAGGGAGAGAGACATCAGTGCGTGGTTGCCTCTCATGCTCCCCCCATCAGTGACTTTGCCCACAACCTAGGAACATGACCCAACTGGGAATCAAACCAGTGATCCCTAGCTTCGTAGGCTGGCACTCAATCCACTGAGCCACACCAGCCAGGGCCCAAAGTGTACTTTTCAACAGGTCTATGAGATCTTTGAGTGAAAGAGGTTGAGAGCAGAGTAACTCAACTTCAGTAAAATGATGGAGAGGGCTCTCATCTCTCTAATTATTTTCTAAAGCCCAATGACCATCTCTTTCCAATATTATAATGATGTAGCAGATGCTGTGGGTACCCCACCTGTATCACCTTATCATTTACCTATCCTGTGTATGTCAGCCTGAATCTCAGCTGCACACACCTGTGTCTTGTTATCTGTGGGCCTTCTCTGGCTGCTATACTTCACTATTTGTGAACATGCAGCAAGCCTAGAGGCTTGCAGACTTGATGCTCACTTTCTAGAGCAGCCCTCAATCAATGACAGTCAGGCCTTGGTTCTCTCAGCCCCCAGGTAGAGTAACTCTAAGATGTATTTTCTATTTTGTCTCCCAGAATTTTCTAGTGGGACTATGCTCCAGTTGGTCATAGTGATAAGTAGTTTGATGTACCCTTTACTGGCAGCCTTCTCTTCCTTGTTTCCTTTCTGATGATGTTTATTTTTATGTGTCAACTTGGCTAAGTCATGGTACCCAGGTTTTGGTCAAACACCGGTCTAGGTGTTGCTGTGAGGGTATTTATTAGATATGACTTATATAAATCAGTAGACTTTGAATAAATCAGACTACTCTCTATATTGTGAGTGGGTAAGTGGGCCTCATTAACAAGTTGAAGGCCCTGATAGAACAAAGAGTGATGTTCCCCCAAGCAATAAGGAATTCTACCTCCACATAGACTTTAGACTTGAGATGCAACACTAATTCTTCCTTGGGCCAGATTTCAGACTTTCTAGCAACTCCCCATTGTGCTAGACAATTATCTCTCCCTCTCTCTCTCTCTCTACACACACACACTATTGGTTCTGTTTCTCTGGAAAACCCTAATACTTCCTCATGCCCTTAATGGTCTTCCCAAAACCACTTATATTCAAATTCCTGTTTCAGGATCTGCTTCTCGGGGAACCCAAAATAAGTCAGACAGGCCATTTTCCAATACATTGACTTGATGGTCATATTTATTATCACTGTGAATCATGGGAAAGGAGAATCCACAACAACACTTGGGGTAGGTACTGAGGGCTACTACTTGGTTCTCAGCAATGGTCTGAACATCAGAACTCACTGCCTCCTCTACCATAAAACTTCCTACCAGAATGCTACCATTAATACAACTAAACAACTAATGTCCCATTTCTGAATGCCTCCATTTATATTTTGAAGAAAGAGAATCTGACTCATGTGTTTTTATCATATGTTTGCTCATGGCAAGTCAACTATGGTCAGGAAAGTGAAATCATGTGAAAAAAAACATGACTGTTGACTGTGTTGGAGGTGTCCACCTTTTAGAGAAGAGGGAATGGGCAGGTGCACAGATAAACATCTACTACACTGATGTTGAAGCTTTCTGTTAATTATAAAACAGCCTTATTAGCAATTATAATGATTAAGAACATAAATGAGGCTATGCAAACAGGGTTACTTATGGATAAATCTACATTCTTATAAATGTGAAAACACAATTCACTGTGAAGACAGACTTGTTGTCAAGAAAGATAAAATTACTGCAGATTTTATTCAAGGAGGAGCCTCCATGTATCTGGGCTTCCAGCAGGTGAAGAGGATTCAGCCTGTATAAATGGAATGAAAAGTGAAGAAAGTATTCCAGTTACACGTGGAGAAAATATTATAGATACATCTTAGTTGGGCAATAAGATTAAGGCATTTTGTGGGTCTGGGCTTCTATACCTATACTCTTATTATACAAAGTGTCAACAATATCTAGAAACTCTTTCTCACGAAGTCATGAATGTATGATCTTTCTCCTCTGCCCTTCATGGTGTGTTATTCTTCTTTGATGGTGCTCATTAATTGTGACTCTGTAACAAGTCCATAACTTATTTGGATTCTTATATAGCAGGTTAAATATCTTTGGACCTTCTTTAATGGATATGTCAGTGTCTTTCCTGTATCCCATCTGTATTTATAGCACCAAGGAAGGGGAGAGAGTCATGTGCCTTCTTGGGAAAGAAGAGACTTTGTTATGAGAGAAGTTCCTTCTAGACAGAAACAGAAACATCTACCTCTTCCAGCCTGGATGAAGGATTGAAAGCAGAAAGAGAGAGAGAGAGAGAGAGAGAGAGAGAGAGAGAGAGAGAGAGAGAGAGAGAGAGAGAGAGAGAGAGGAGTTAAGGAGAATATCAGCAACAGGAGAACTTTTGTGCTCTCTATTTAGAATTCAAGTGTGGAGACTGCCAGGCAGAATGGACTCAGGGCATTTGGTTATAGCCATATATGTAGCAGCAGAGTAAAAATGGCAGTGCAGCCTGATTAGGTAGTGTTCTGATTATCCATTGATATGTAATAGAAAATACCCAACAACTTAATGGCTTAAATTAATGACACTAATTTTGCTCACAAATCTGCATTCCACGCAGTGCTTGGTGGGGACAGATCTTCTCTGTTTGACAAAGCATCGGCTGGGACAGCTCAAAGACTGAGGGCTAGAATCATAGGAAGGCTCACTTACTCACAAGTGTGGTGCTTGACACTGGCTGTTGGCTTGAAGCTCCATGGAGATGCTAACCGTACATGTCACCTTTTCATAGCACCTGGACTATCTCAAAACATGGTAGCTGCATTCCCAGGGTGAGCATCCCAGTAAGACAAGGTGGAAGTTGTATTGTTTTTTTAATGACCTCATAAGTTATACACCATCACTTCTATAATAATCATAGGCCTGCCCAGATGCAAGGGGAGGGGATATGGGCCCCATTTCTTGACAAATGAATATGAACTTTACATTATAAGAAAAACATGTAAGATTGGAGATAGTGGTGCTATCATCTCTGAAAAACACAATCTGCTATAGGCAGACAGAGAGAGAAATAAGATTGACCTAGCACCCGGAGTTATCCTCAATTCCCTGGTGCTATGTAAGGTGGCCATAAGTTCCACAGGCCCTAAAAGGATTGCAAAAGACAACTTAGAGTCAGTATGCATATCTTATTAGGGAAAGTTGGTGCTGTTTGATCCAAAGACTGAATGGATGTCATTGGGCACACCTCAAGGTGTCTTTAGCACTATCAAGAACCAAGGTTGGGTCCATGGTGGGGGATATGTTTCCTGGGGGCTGAGGAAGGCCAACAATACTGTGTTGGAATAGATGTAGGAGTTACGGAGATGCAACAGAAACAGTAGGAAACCTAGAACTGGGGCTGGGTGTTGCTAAGAGATCACCCAAGTCAGATGCTGAGCATAAACACAGAGGACTAGAGAATCTGTCTTGGTAAAATAGGCAAGAACAACACAGTTCCAACAGCTATGGAGACAACAGATGGGTAAGAAGTAGGGAGAGGATACTGGTGGGAAGAAGAGCTGAAATGGTTCTTCCCAGATCAGACGAGATCGGGCGTGTTCAGGGTGGTATGGCTGTAGACGCTGAAATGGTTCTTAAGGTTGAGTATCAAAGAGCCAGTTTCCTTCTGAGGAAGCCCAGGAACTGCTTTTACACAAGAACCAGAGCACTGACATGTTGTCAGCATTCCTACACATATCATCTCCCTCAACTTTTCACACACAAAATCACTCTGAGGCAGGTATGATTATTTGCATTTTACAGAGAAGAAGAAGGAAGCTCAGAGAGGTGAAGAAACTTGCCCAGGGTTATTGACTAAATGACAAGGCCAAATGATGGTCTTTCCCTCTTAGTCCTGTCCAGTAGAACTTTCTGTGATGATAGAAATGTTCTATATCTCTGCTGTCCAATATAGCAGCAACTAGCCATATGTGGCTATTGATAACTTGAAATGTGACCAGTGAAACTGAGGAAGTGAATTTTAAATTGTATTTAAATTTAAGTCATTTAAGTTTAAATTGAGATAGTCATATGTGGTTAGTGGTTACCATATTGGCCAGGGCACATATAGATCATCAGTAGATTGCTGCCTGACTTAAAAGAATGGTGTCCTGCATCAGTGTCTGATGGGGAGCTTTTCAATATGTAGGATTGTTTGGAGAAGTTAGCATAGTCACAGAAGAAGTCATTCCAATGTACCTCTTGCATTGGTACTAGTTTAGAAGGAAAAGTTGTTAATAGCAGGTTATTATGACTTGAGAAACTAATCATTAAAAATGTAGAACAATTAGCCCGGCTGGTGTAGCTCAGTGGATTGAGCGCAGGCTGGGAACCAGAGGGTCCCAGTTCGATTCCCATTCGGGGCACATGCCTGGGTTGCGGGCCAGGTCCTCAATGAGGGCCATGTGAGAGGCAACCATACATTGCTCTTTCTCCCTCCCTTCTCCTCTCTCTGAAAAGTAAATAAATAAAATCTTAAAAAAATGTAGAACAATTATACATCATTAAGAATTAAGAATGTAGGTGGTATCAAGCTGCTGTAGATTTAATGTTTGTGTCCTCCTAAAATTCATATATTGAAACCTAACTCCCAATATGACTATATTTAGAGATGGGTGCCTTTGGGAGGTGATTAGGTAATGAACTGTCATGCATGGGCTTAGTGCCCTCATAAAACAGCACCAGAGAATTCTCTCCCCACTTCTGCCATGTGAGGACACAGTGAGAAGGTGATCATCTATGAACCAGGAAGTAACTTCTCACCAGACACTGTATGTGCCAGCACCTTGATCTTGGACTTCCCAGGTTCCAGAATTATGAGAAATAAATGTATGTTTTTTAATAAGTCACCTGGTCCACAGTATTCTGTTATGGCAGCCCAAGCTAATTAGAGCACTAGCAGAAGAATGCCGAATGGGTTAACCTTAAATTCTGTGTGGGAGTTATCATGAAATCTATGGTGGCTTAAGTGACAACTACCACTGTGAATTAATGTGTTACAAAGATCAGGTATTAACAGTCTTCAAACACTAGGAGAGGAAAAGATAAAAATGAAAGGTTTTTAAAATCTTGAACTAATATCATGATTTGATAAACCCACAGTGGAGTTTAGAAAACCTAAAGAGGGTTGTCTTTTAAAGCAGGAATTCTAGAAATGTTGAGAGCAATGGCAACATCATCCTATAAGCACAAAGCTTCCTCTGATGACTTCCCTGAAATGAAAAGAGTCACTTAAATGTTTATACTTATATATTTATATACTTTCTTTAAAAAAAATCACTTGTTGGAGTTCTGGCCAACATGGAGGCGTAGACAGAAATGCTTTGCTTCCTCGTACAAACAAGAGAAGGATAACAACCAACTTAAAGAGCAACCAGAACTGCCATAAAATCATTTGCATGGAAGTCCAACAACCAAGGAGTTAAAGAAATATTCATCCAGGCACATACACTGAGATAAAGAAATATGGCCCAAATGAAAGATCAGATCAAAACTCCAGAAAAAGAACTAAGCGACGAGGAGATAGACAATCTATCTGATGAAGAGTTCAAAACACTGGTAATCAGGATGCTCACAGAATTATTTGAGCTTGGTTGCTAAATGAAGGAAGAAATGAAGGCTACACAAAGTGAAATAAAAATATACAGGGAACCAACAGTGAAGGGAAGGAATCCGGGACTCAAATCAACAATTTGAAACAAAATGAAGAACTAGCATCCAACCAGAACAGAATGAAGAAACATGAATGCAAAAAAAAATGAGGAGAGGCTTAGGAACCTCTGGAACAACTGTAAGCATTCCAATATCCAAATCATGGGGGTGTGAGAAGGAGAAGAACAAGAGCAATAAATTGAAACTTATTTGAAAACATAATGAAAGAGCCAGATTAGGCTCCTTCATAATACCCACGTTAGGCTATTTCCTTTGCCTAATCTGGCAAAGGAAATAGACTTCCAGGAAGCCAAGGAAGCCCAGAGAGTCCCAAAGAAATTGCACCCAAGGAAGAACACACCAAGACACATCATAACTAAGTTATCCAAGATTAAAGATATGGAGAGAATCTTAAAAGCAGCAAGAGGAAAGGAGACAGTTACCTTACAAAGGAATTCCCGTAAGACTATCAACTGATTTTTCAAAAGAAACCTTACAGGCAAGAAGGGGCTAGAAAGAAATATTTCAAGTCATGAAAGGCAAAGACTTACATCCAAGATCCAAGGACTCTATCCAGCAAAGCTATCATATAGAATGGAAAGGCAGATAAAGTGCTTCCCAGATAAGATCAAGTTAAAGGAGTTTGTCTTCATCAAGCCCTTATTATATTAAATGTTAAATGGACTTTTGTAAGAAATAGAAGATCAAAAATATGAATGGTAGAATGACAACAAACTCACAGCTATCAACAACTGAACCAAAAAAAAATGAACTAAGCAAACAACTAGAACAGGAGCAAAATCACAGAAATGGAGGTCACATGGAAGGTTATCAGTGGGGAGGGGAAGGGGAGAATGGAGGGAAAAGGTACAGGGAATAAGAAGCATAATATGTAGGCACAAAATGGACAGGGGGAGGTTACGATTAGTACAGGAAATGGAGAAGCCAAAGAACTTACATGTACAGCCTACGGCCATGGACTAAGGGGGTGTGGGAATACTGAATGGTGGGGGAGGGGTTCAGGGAGGAGGGGGAGAAAGGGAAGAAAAAACCAGAACAACTGTAATAGCATAATCAATAAAGTATACTTTAAAAATCACTTGTAGGGAGAAAGATGGCGGCGGAGAAGGGAGAAGCGTGATCGCTATCCTCCGGCCCACTGGCGGGATATCGGGCCGATTTTCTGAGGAGCAGAGTGATCACCCAGTTGTATTCCAGTGTAGAGAAGATTGGAAACCAGGACTGCGCATAAAACTGAAAGATCAGCCGGTAGGGAGACTGCTTCGGAGGGAAGGGGTCACTCGGGCCTCACGGGGAGCCGGGAGGTCTGCGGATCCAGTAGCAGCAGCTTCCCGGTTTGCTCCAGGTTCCGTGGGAGGGAGCTGGATTGGGG